>JAAAKG020132642.1:0-66597 GCA_010014905.2 Druon quercuslanigerum
ACACGTACATACAACTTGTACCCTTTTTTGTGACCAGAATAAGCATCGGATCGAAAAAATGTTCGGGACTTTTTTGCGTATTTTTTTGTGCACAACTCCCCCACAAAATTAACTACAGTACTCGCGGGACACCCTGTATAGTCCAGGCATAGAATATTGATGGTGAGACCCTTTTTTATTCTAAATTATATACAATAATTTTCAAACGCGTTTTTCTCAAAAAACGATTTTTTCAAACTGCTGCCATAATATCTCAAAAACTAGTTAAATGATTCTGCTCAAATTTGCACAACATCTTTAGTACATATATATCTACAAGCTAAACTACATTTTTGTTCCATTAGAGCTATAATTCTCACAACTGAAATGATGTTTGTCTTTTTAATTACAGATAAGTATAACAGGCGTATCATGGCAGCAGTGGACCACCTTTTTTTTGATATGGTATTTCTGTTGGGTGGTGTACCTCCTATTATATACAATATATCAGCTTTAAAAAATTCGAAAGTTTGTTTAAATGACAGTAAAAATTATATACGGATTATAAACTATTTTATTTAAAAAGTTTGTCAGAAAAAAATTTCCAAAAAAGCATTTAAAAAACAGCCTTAACACTAGACGACCTCCTGAAAGCAGCAATCTATGAGCAAGGCAGTTATAAAATAATTGCAAAATTTTCAAACATAGAGGAATCAGCTCCGCATATATTTCACGTAATTTCTCCTCTAATGCGATGAGAAGAAGATGCTGCTCCATTAATGTCGCATCTATCTCCGCTACGTCCCTCTTATTGACGGACTTCTCCCCTTTCACCGTCACATCTAAAGGACCACCCAACTACTCACATACGCTCCGGTTCACTTCTTTAACTTCTTTTTGTAAATAATAATGCTTCATAATGTTCCCATGCGTAGCTATGGAAGTAAAGGTCCACCCCCGCAGAGCCCCGCATGCAAGGGTGAGGTCTATATACTCTAGGAGGCGACCTGGTATCCTAGAGACACCGTTCGAGACACCACTCCCTGGTGCCACTCAGTCCTCGGCACGGTTGTTCACGCCTTGACTTGGGGTTCTAAGTGTGTTTGATCCACAAACTTCCAAGCATCTGGGTCTTCGATCACCGGATCTATTAACGTGTTCGGATGGTATCGGTATAGCATTCCATTCACTATCTTCCACCCGTGGAATTTTCCGGGGTCTCTTCCACCTGGCGCAGTCGCTTAAGGTACCACTCATCTTCTACTGGCTCCGTGGCAGCTATGGTAATTGCTGCCTTCTCCTCCTAGATCCGAGAAAGGGCGTCAGGCACATGGTGCAACGCTCCTTTCAGATGTACGACCTTAAAATCGTACTAGAGGGGGTTACGTGCCCATCGCGCCAATCGGCCTGTCGGATTGTGAAGGTTGTGTAACCAATGCAAAGAACTGTGATCGGTGATCACTGTGAAGTGAAACTCCTCTAAATAGTACCGGAATTTCCTAACCGACATCGTCCTACTTGCGAAGGCTATTACCCTTTCCATGTCGTCTTGAGTCTACCTTAAGACTGCTCCAAGGCCGAAGTCGCTCGCGTCGGTATGCAGCACGAATGAGACCTCGAAATATGGGTAAGTCAGAACCGGTGCCTTTGCGATTTGTTCCTCTAGCTTAGAGAACGCGCTTTACTGTTCGGTGCCCCACTCTCATGGGACGTTCGTCGTAAGCAGTTTGTTTAATGGTACCATGACGCCATATCCTAGAACCGTCTCAGTTGCCTCATTGTTTTTGGAGCTTGGTATGAGGAAAGGGGCTCGACTTTGTCCAGATAGACCTGCAAGTCCTTCTGGTTAACGAGAAACCGGAGATAACGTACGGTCAGTATCCCGAATTCGCACTTTAACGGGTTATTCGTCAGTCCGGCGCCCTGTGTGCAGTCTATGATTTAAGCTACCTATTCCTGATGACCCTTAAATGTCTCATTCACGATGACTATGTCATCGAGGTATGGATAGACGTTAGGTTCCATGTCCGGCCCATTGAGGGAATCTACCAGTCGCTGGAAGGTCGCAGGAGCCCTTGCCTGTCCAAAAGGCCGCACCTCACCTTTAAAAAAGTTGAGTGCACACAGAACCAAACACAATATAACCTAATTTTCTAAAAAAAATTAATAGCTATTCGCTACAATTTTTTTGACCATTTAAATAGTTTACTTGCAAATTTTCAGCTCTTCGAGACGAGATTATTTTTTTTCACTGAAATAGGATTTTTGGAAACCCGTGAATCAGAAAAATACTTGCAACACTTACAAACCTAAAATTTGTGTAATTGGAGTTTATCACACTGTTACAAATATAAGAGAACCACTTGTTTCTCTTATAAAAGAAAAGAAAATAATTGTCCTCCTTGAACAAAAATAAAAAAGAGGAACGAAAAATGAGAAGGCAACTTGTAGCAATTTGTAAAAAAGAACACAAATGTATCGGCACTCATACAGGACCCTTATCAAGGCAAACAAAACCAAAAATAAAAAAAAATAAAATGAAATAAAAAAATAAAAAATACCTAAATAGACAGGAACAGCACCAACACCACCATGCTCTCTTCCTGACACCCGACAATAAAATGAGGTTCCAAATGGAAACCTACCATAAATATATCGGAAACATCCGATGAGGGTCAAAAGATAAACCGGTTATAAACATACCTAAAAAGCCAGAATCACATCAAAAATACAGAAAGTAAAAGAAAATAAAAAACTTATGAAAACTCAGTGCGCAATATGATCAATCCTACTGGAATCAATTAATAAATCTACTCAAATTTGAGAGTAATATTTATTTAATCATATTGCAAAATATAATCATCTAACCTCTAAAAGGACTCCAACATAATATATACCTTTTCTTCTAACTTTCAGAAGACATATCCTTCTGTAGATGACAACAAAAATTTATTTAATGAATATAAAGTCAGTCATTTTGTACTGAAGAAATATTGAAATAAAAATTACATATATTATAGAATATTTATTCATTTACAAGTATCTATTTTATATCTCTGAAGTTTTAATAAATTTCGATTTTAAAACGTTTTGGAAAGTATAAACAGAATTCAATTTCATAATAAGAACACACTGATCTGTATCTAAAATTAAAAATAAAGAAACTTCAAGTAGTATATACATAGCTTTAAAAATAAATATACAATTAAATTCATTTGTAAAAAAAACTTAGTTTTTTCAGTGTACACGTAAGAAATATTATTTTTCATAAATGAAGGAATTTTTTTACATATTGCAAATTACTACAACGGGCTTACGGCTAATCAAAGTTCAATTCCTATTTGCCACTATTCTTGCTACTTTAAGCGCACTCTGCATTTAAATTAAATGAAAGAAATTGTCTATTTTTTAAAAAGCAGGATAATAATAATGTTATACTATAAATCTCACATGATTGAATAATTACTCTATATATATTTTTTTTAACTTTTACTCTATGTATCGGATATTTAGTAATATGGAAATTATAATTTTGTTTTAAAAGACGCAATTCTTCTAAACCATTTCAGATAATAAAATTTCGAATGTACGATTTTCTCATGTAAAATGTACTGTAAAATACTCGCTAAGGAAATGCACGGAAACTTTCACAGAAATCGAGACAACAATGTAGAAAAACAGTCCTTGTCGAAGCAGAAAACTTTTCCTTTTCTCAGATAATAGGTCCTAATTTTGGTACACAGGAATTGATTCGCGCATATTAGGACGCTGTCATTTCCACCTTAGTATACCGTTACCGAATTTTATGTTAAGGAATTCCCAGCGAAAAGTGCAGAGCGTGTCATGCATACGCTGAGTACATAAAAAACATACTAACTGGGTATCGCATCTACGCGGAATCGACTTATCTTTACAGACATATGCGGTCCTGGAAATACAAATTTTAGACAGCAGTCTCCATTTAACACCTAAGGCCTGACATCGTTCTCCAAGACTTTGAAGAACGAACTATATTCGTGATCGAATTCTCGGCTCTGGCCTACTACAACATCACCGCCAAAGAGAAGGAAAAGGAGGAGAGGTATCAAGAACTTAAAAGCAAGCTACGACTGTATCCAAAATATTTGCGTTCTCTCCATACTCCACCGCCAACTGAATAATCTCATATTACAAATACAAAATTGAAGCCCAATATAAAATTTTATCCTTTTATAAAAAGTCTTTTTTGATGAGAATATAAATTGCAACCCCTAAATAGGCACTCTACAAAGGAGACCACTTCTCCTAATGTTTTTCCGAAAAGCGCCCACACTACTTCGTGCACCGTAGAATTGGAGGACGCGCATGGAAATTGCGTTTTTACCTTAATTTATGATTTCAATAAGAATAAAGTAATGTAATTTTCAATTTGTTATAAAAATTTCATACTTATTAATATTTGTAATTATTTTAATTAAAATATATTATTAGAAATTTTTAGTTATATTAAAAAAGGTAACACAAAGTAACATATTCAGCAAATCTTGTTAAGTAACTGTTGCAAATTAAACATACAGGGTGATTTTTTTTCGAGACATCGAAATATCTCAAGAAATACATATCTAACGAAAACAGTTTCCTTAATAACAACTCTTTATTTTCAAGAAGGAAGAGCGAATCCGTAAAAATTTATCTCACACTTTACCCCTAGGAGCGGGTAAATTTGTTTTCGATTCGCGCTAAATAGCGCTGCCCTGGCCAAAAATGACATTGTTGGCTGTTTAAGGAATGTGCTTGGCACATCGGGGCATACTTTTCACCAAACATTCGACCATAGTACAGGGTAAGGATCTCCAAATATCACGCAGGTGTCGAGTCAGCTATTTGATGTTGAAGACACGCTTTCTCCGAAGTTTCTGCTTCATTGTGAACCACATATTTTCTATGTGGTTTGCATCTGGAGATAGTAAGAGTCAGTTAAAGACAGTGATCATATTTTCCTCTTGCCGCTGTCTGCACAGGCGTCTGTGGTGTTTTGGATCTTTGTCTTACTCAAGTATCCATACTCTATTTCCTTGCCCAAAACCATTTCTCGACAGACTTTATCAAAGTCGCCCGATAGATTTTAAGCATCCTTTTGACGTTAAAGTTGCCACCGAACACGTGCATTGCGACAAAATCCAGCTTACAGAGGCAAACCCATACATGAACGTTAACCGAATGCATAACGCTCTGTTGGACGAATGTTAGACCGTGCACGGACCACGCACATAATGTACGAACGCGTGCCCAAAACGATGATCGATCTGTGAGAACTACGTGCGATCAGTCACGTTCGATATTATCGTTCGCCCATTCCTGTCGCTTTTCAATGTGCTCCGAGTTCAAGAACGATTTCAGCACTGTGCTCATCTATCCATAGCTGGCAGATTTTAAACGGCGTTGTATCGCAAACGGCGTTGTATCGTTGCATCCGCGAACAGAAACACTTCTTCTAACCGATTTGCATAGATTTCACTCATTGCGCAATACGTATTTCCCTTGTCTGAAAACAAATGATATGATACCAAAACTTACAGCGCATCTTAGACTAACCTTTCCTGAGTCCCACACCATAGAATTTTTTTCTTTAGATTCTTTGTATTTATTAGTTTGGTTGTACTGCTTACTTTTGTTTGCGTTTCATTGGGTATCGTTTTATTCCTTCCTTGCTTCAATTTATCACTTGCACATTGGAAGTTTTGTCTGTAAAAGAGAAAATTGAAATGATTCTCATTTACAGAGAAAGTGGCATGAATGTCGAGCATGCTGTCATTCTTTATTCTCAACGTTTTCCAGACAATGTGGGTCAAGCGCTTCTTTTTACCGAGTGCTCAACAAATTCAACGCTTATGGAAGTGTACAAGCGAAAAAATAAATTCTCGAAAAACTGTTACTAAAGTTAATAATGAAATCGCGATATTAGCCGAAGTCCCTCATGTCCTCCATGTTAGTACTGGACAACTAAGCCGTGACTCCGAAATGTCTGAAAGCTGTGTCAAGGGGATATTTATATGTAATAAATATAATTTCTTTCATATTCAACTGCATCACGAACTTAATGGCAATGATTTTTAGAACTGAATGAGATTTTTTCAGTGGGTGCTTCAGGAGATATAAGGGAACCCGATATTCATTTTTTGAATATTGTTTTCAGAAGAGTCGTCTTTTAAGAACCACGGTAAGTTAATCGACGTAACATGTATTATTGGAGTGTGGATAACCCACACTGGTTGCGCGAAGTTGAGCGCCAGCGTCCTTGGGCCGTGAACGTTTGGTGAGAATTAATTAGAAAACCACTTATCGGTCCGTATTTTATTGATGGTACTTTGAATGGTGATAAATACAGTAACTTTTTAGAAAATGAACTTCCAATACTGCTTGAAGACCTAAGCTTGCAAATACGCCACACCATCTGGTTACAACATGACGGTTGTGCAGTGCATTATTCAGCAAATGCGCCTGAAGCACTAATTCGCTAATTCCACGGTTACAGGACCGCAGAGAAGGTACGGTGAATTGACCTGCCAGATCTGTGGACCTTACGTTGCCGAATTTCTTTTTATGGGAATATTTGCATAATCCAGTTTATTAAACAGTGGAAACAATCCTGGATAGCACGAAACATTAGATGAGGATTTCTTGTAACCAAGTAGCACCAAAAACACTCCGCAGTTGTATGCAAACTTTCGAAGCGCAAATTAGCAAGTATACCGACGAGGGAGGACATCATTTTTAGCACATAATGTAAAATTTTCTTTGAAAACAAGTACCTCGATTGTGAAAGGCAAGGGGACTCATCAAAAACAAGCACCCCAAAGGGAACAGACAGCTACTACGTCCACGTCGTTGTTACTGGGTGGCGCTAAAAGTAGTTATTTCATTGACTACTCACATATTTAGAGTCAAAATGAGAAGCTTGCGATTTATTACAGTGGTAACTTTTAGGCCTTCTAGAATTGCTTGGGAAACACGATAAATCGATTGGTGAGCAACTAGCTGACGCTAAACAACAACAGTTTCAACGGAAAAGTATAAAAGGTAAATCCCATGATCTATTCTGGTATTCACAAATCCAGTCTATCTGACTATGTGGTGAAAAGCGTTTCAAAATTATTTTGCAACGAAGAGAGAAGGCTTTTTTGTATCGTGCCAGTGGCCGTAGCATCAGCTGAAAGGTCTTTATAGCTATACGTTCTTACTCTGTGACAATCCTAATTTTGTTCAATGGTAAGTACATTGAATTGAAAAAAATGTATAAAAAAAATATGGTGTCCTTACTAAATAACACTTAATCAAAATTCCAAAAAATGTTTTAAGCAATTTAAAAATTTTCTCTTGAATAAAAAATGGGAGGAAGGGGGCACATTGTGGAGAAAATATGGGATTATCTAGCACAAAGAGGTGTATAAAGAAGATGTTAGAGTGGCTCAGGAAGAATCAACAATTTCTCACTGAACTACTCAATTCTCCTGGATACCTCTCCGGTGACACTATTCATGCGAGCATAAAGTTTCTCATTACTTTTATATGGATGACGTGAATATCTATGCTTCTAGTACAAGCCAACTTCAGAGTCCCTTAAGTATCGTTGATAGGTACACAAGAAAGATGAGCATGGACTATGGATTGCATAAGTGCCGCAAGATTCATATTAAGCAAGCAAAAATTACGCTGGCGTTCGTGGAGACTCCTGAGGTCCTGTATATAAATGTAAATAGACACCTAGACGAGCCTGAGAGCTGCATTCAGGACATAGCGTCAACCAAGGAGTCTCTTCGATATAAGCGTCTTCTTCAACAGATTTAGGATTTCGATCTGTCGGCATTAATCAAATCATTTACACAAGTGTCGAATTTTCTGGAACAACGATTTTCGGACAGCTAAGCCATCACTGTTTTGTAACATCAAAGCCAAAGCCGCGTGCCAAGCAGATACGAAGATGCTTGTGAGAATGTGAGATGGATGCCTGTCATTTGTGCGCAACTGGACCAACCAGCTAAATTATAATGGTCAACCGCCATTGGCTTCTCAACGTCGGCCCAACATTTGGTCCTATATATGAACCATCTCTTAAGATGATGTCGGCACAAACTTGGACAAAAATTAAATTTAAAAAGTAATTTAAAAAATAATAAAAATTAAATAAAAAAAGTAAAGTAATTAAAGTAACTTGATTTAATTAATAATTTAATTTAATTTTTAAGGTCAAGTAAAAAAGTTATATTTTATATTATTTATATATAACCTTCTTTTTTATCAGTATCATATACATAATTCGCAAAAACGATTACTTGCAAATCTCATTGCACGCCCAAATGCTTTGAAAAATCGTACTCGTCCAACGTTTGAAACTTACCGAAAGTACCTAAACTAGTGCAGTCTAACCACCTCGCTATCGAAGTATTGGATCTCGGTGAAAAAATCTTGGCATAATATTTCAAGGAAGCGTCGTACCAAGTCGTATGGTAAGCCACCACCATCTTCAAATTAAAAGTTTTTGAACTCAAATTTGCTTTCAAGAAAACATCTCTCTGATGTTAGTTGAGTACTCAGTGACTAAAAATTATTTTCTTCTTTTTGAAACCCTCTATGAAACGCGAAGTTTTTGTATCTAATTCTTGTATACTACTTTTAAACTCAGTTCTAATTTAAAATAACAATTCCTAAACAATAATATAAAATGTTTAAGAAACAATTAATTTCTAATTTAATTTAGTAGAAAAAATTTAATTTAATCAGAATAAAACAGAAGTCTGTAAAGAAAAGTGCAGTGCAAAAACTTTGAGGTTGAAAGTGATTAAGTGTCATGATGGTCAGATGAAATATATTTGTTTGTTTTTTCTCCTTAGGTTCTCAATTATTTAATTAAAAAATTTGTAATAGGCAATTTTTAAGTACTATTTTACAACATAAAATACATTCTTAATAAACTTTAAAAAAATGTTTTTCTTAAATTCTTTTTCCTTGCATATCTTGCTTTAAAAAGACATACAAATTTTTTCTAAATAATAAGAACATGTAATAATGGCATTTTTGAACACATTTAAAACTTTTGACCTGGTTCACTTTCATTATTTGTCTGAAAAACTTAATTTTATTATGTTATTATAAATATTCGGATAATTTCGCATTTAATCTATACTTATTTATTTAACATAAAAACATTAATTATTTATATATTATTAATTTATATTATATATATATAATTATTAATTTATATTAATAAAATTATACGCTTGCTACAACACGATGGAAGGATTTCATTGCCAATTAATAATATAAACATATGAAACATGATTACAATGATTCTAGTTTTAAATTGTATACGTTATTCAATTAATAAATTTTATTCGATACGAAATTTATAATAATTAAATTTAAATTCAGAGTTCTCATATGGTTTCTTAAAGCTAATTGTTTTATTTTCTTCGTACAATAATTTCGAAAAAGACTTGAAATTTTCGAAAGCTATACTTCAAAAATATTGACTTTATTATACGTATAGTACAATAGTTACATTTTAAATATGTATTGGTAAATAATTAAAAATTTAATTGGTGGCGTCCAAAACGGGATAACCCTTAAAATTTTCGAAGTGCACCTTTTTAAAGTCTCTAACAAAATCTTCGTCTATAGCCATTAAAAGAAACCCAAAATGTATTATATTGGTATACTGGTATACCTAGCGGCAAAAAGGCGGTAACCCCTCATTGACGCTTATGAAAGCTCTGGATTTTTTTTATACTATTCCTAAGTTCTGAAAGTAAAAAGTTCATATGATTGCCATGTGGGTGTTTCAGAAATTGCATTTTGTTATGAAAAAGTAGTAACATCGCGTGATAGTTTTTAAAATATTTCTTAATTTGATTGGTTGAAATATCTATGGAAAATAAAAATTAACATTTATTCACAATACTTTTCATTTATATTCTTCTATTATGAGAGTTAATCACAGTTCCTTAAATTGATTTTAACTATTATTTACATTTTTCGTTGTAAGAAAGTTTTCTTATACTCATTTTTGCATTTTGCATATATTGAAATGTTGAAATGCCTCTACAGAAAGTATAAGTATTTTATATATTAATAACGAAATATCATTGTAATGTAATACTACTTTTAGTTTCAAATCACAGGATTTTTTTGTGACAAAGCTACTTCAAAAATCATAGCACACAAGATGTAAGGGAGAGGCTAAAGGGGGCAGTAAAAAAAATATGGAGGGGTGGGATTCCCAAGAGGGTAGAGGGAGGGGTTGATCGTACCACTGTATAAAAAAGGGGATAGAGAGAGGCAGGAAAATTATAATGGAATTACGCTAATTAACATGACGTACAAAAGATACGCAATGGTGTTGGCATGTATTCTGCGGAAGGATGTTGAGGGGAAAGGCATACTGCCGTAGACGCAGGCGGGTTTTAGGGAGGGGAGAAGTAGTATTGACAATATTTACGTCTTACAGCAAGAGGTGGATGAGAACTAGTCAAAAAGGGTGCCAAAGTGTATGTAGGAGGCAATGGAAGAGAGGGGAGTGGAGAGAGGCCTGAGGAAGAAAGTAAGAGATGTATATGGGGAGTCGAAAGAAAGGGTGAGAGGAGGGGAGGGAATCTCTGAGGGTTTCTCGATGAATAGGGGTTTGACGCAATGAGGCCCGCTTAGCCCAACGCTTTTTGCAATTTTAATGGCGGATAGGAAAAGTAAGCTATTGGCCGAAGTGGTAGAATAACTTAGAGTAGGAGTAAGGATATGGTCACACGCATATGAGTTAGAGTAAATGCGGAAAAGTCGAAGGTTATGGTGTTCAGGAAAGGAGGTGGGAGAGATAAGGGAGGGGAGTGGAAGTGGAAGGGAAAAGCGGTACAGGGGTTGAAAGATTTTGTACAACTGGACATCCGGTTTCGAAGTAATATGAGAGTAGATTGTCACATAGAAGAGAAAGTGTGAAGGGCAAATGTGGTGATGAGGCAGGTGTGGGTTCTGGAAAAGATGTTTTTTGCAGATGATTTTGTAAAGAGAATGAAATTGTTTGATTCGCTAGCGATGAGTCTCTTATTTTACAAAGTGGAGGTGTGAGGTGGAAGGTAAGTGAAGTGGTAAATATGATGTACGAGACGTATTTACAGTGGGCGCTGAGGTTAGCAAGTAATACACCGAACTATATTTTCAGGAGGGAAACAGGAAGAACGCATTTAGGAATTATGATGTGTAGCCGAGCGGGTAAATATGAGGAGAAATTTTTAGAGAAGAGGGCAAGTAAGCTAGTCAGGGAGTGTTTTTGGGACAAGGAGAACAGAAGTAGAGGTTGGAGGATAGAGGTTGAGAGGAAAAGGTATTTTAGAACGAATGGGTTGCAGATGAATGAAGGGAGAAGGATGCATGAGAAAGGAATGAGGGTATATGAGTTGATTAAAAGAAACAGCATGGAGAGAGAAGGAAGCAGGGGATGAGAGAATAAGAGAGTCTAGCTTTAACGAGAACTATGTCTAAACTATGCAAAGAAAGAGAGCGCAATATTTGTGTGAGGAAGGAGAGCAAGGAAGTCAGGAACTTGTAGCGAGAAAGAGATGCGGCTGCATGGAGGGTTAAAATAGGTTCTGGTTTTCTGCAGAGACGAGTAGGTGTGAATTGTGCGGGAAGGGGGATGCAGAAGTGAAGCACTGGTTGGAGGGGTGTGAAGAGGTGGAAAGGAGTGGGATAAACATGAAGGTATTTTTGCATGAAAGGGGGAATAAAAGGGCAATTGTATGGATGAAGGGGGTGTTGGGTAAGATGGAGAAGAAGAGAAGGAAGGATAAAAAGAAACAGAGAAGAAAAGATTGTATATAGGAGAGAAAGTAGATGTAGAAAATTGTACATATTGTAAATAATAGATAAGTATTAGGGATTAATCACGGAGGCAGAGGCTGGCAATGCCAGGAAAAGCGAGAAAGTAGCCGCATGCGTGCGAGGCGAGTAAGGCAAAGTCATAAAAGCAGGCAGCTTAGAGATAATGTGTGGATGGATGTTAGTTTTTAAGAGGTAGTTATAAGGAAATTCTGTAAAAATGGAAGTGTTAGCAAGTCAATTTTTTAAGGCCAGAAGGCTGCAAATTAAACGTTTATCTATCTAACAAAATTTTATAAGCAATAAAATATGTTGTGATAAATTTGTTTTGAATTGATTCAATCGTGAAAAGATTTTGTCGTATACAATGAAGTCAAATTTCTAGACAGGGTGTGTAGAGTGCCCACCGAAAATTTTTTTTAATTATGATATTTTGTGACAAAGGCCGTAGCAGGATAAGCATGCCTTAGGTGCCCCTGCTAGGATGCGATTCATATTGCGGGGACAAGTGGCTATCCCTATAAGATAAATTTATACCAAGTATCAACAAAAAAAACTGTTACAGAAGTTAAAAATAAATTTTGAAAAATCAAAAAATCAAATTTTCTCGAAAACGGCTTTAACGATCATGATGGTTAAAATATGTGTTATAAAGGGTACGAAGGGGGCTTAAAAAAATTCACAAAATGATTCTGTGTATAATAAGTAGATAAATAAAAAAATGTAATATTTTTTTTAAAGGAAGTACTCCGGTCACACCAACTATTTTTCCCTATATCATGCACACATTTTATCGTGAATTCCCCAGTCACAATGTTACTCACTTATTATCAACAGTATTGGTTCATAACGTTTTTTCAAAACCCCCTTAGTACCCTCTACAACATATATTTCAACCATCATGATCGATGAAGCCGTTTTCAAGAAAATTTGATTGAGAAGTTTTACGTCGTTTGCGTGAAGCAATTCGAAGAAACGACCAATTTTGTGGCAAAATCATTCATGGCGACTGCAACAGGATAATTCACCTGCTCATGCCTCAATGTTTGTTCGTGAGTTTTTGGACAAAAACAACAACGTATTGATGCCACAACCACCGTATTTACCGGACAGGACCCCCTGTGACTTGTTCGTATTCCCAAAGATGAAGAAATCCATGAAAGGAAGACGTTTTGACGACAACGGTGAAATAAAAGCAGAATAGTCCAGGCAATCTGCATTTTTTCAAAAGTTTAAGTACAGCCTCGATTTCGAGTTCAAAATGTATTTGAATACTGGTGTTAAACATAACCTCGCGTTATAGACCCATGATTCTTCCGGCAACATTGCTTAAATAATTCAAATATATCTGAAAAATCGTTTTTTCACTCTAGCTTGACTGGATATTATTAGGAAGAATCGGTGTATCACCCACTTTTAACTTTAAAAAATCCTCATCGAATGAGACGTCGCGCGTTGAAATTGGTAATATCACTAATTAGTTATTAACAAAAAACCATTAAAAAACGCTATTTTTTCCAATAATTTTTTTTGTATCGTGCTAAATAAACAAAACATGTTAAATTATTGCAAACTGTCCGCTGTGATGATACAAATCTCCAAGATTTTTTTCGATCGAACATTTTTGACAGGTTATGAATAATCGGTGTTTGACCAAAAAAATGGTTAATTAACAAATGTTATAAAGACATGAAAAAACGTCATACAAGTTTCTGCAACATATCATTTAATTTCTTTAGGCTTGCACTATCAAAACACTCAATTAAAAGTGGTCATTTCAATTTATTTATTATTGAAAGATGCATTTGTTTATTGCACAATTTTATACGTGCGTCTAAAACTCAATAACTTCCCCGAATTTCTTTATAGCGATTTGTAACCCTTACCTTTGTATTGCTGCCTCTTTTCTCTACAATTGAAAAAAAATGGGCTCGCTAGCTCCATTAGGAGCCAAGTTAGCTTTTTTTAAAAAAAATTGCAACGCCTTAAGTTATAAACATGGCTTTATTATCCACTACTTAAAAATGCGAATATTACTTGAGTTTACCTTTAAATCGTCGGAAGTCCGAGGTACGAAATCGAACTCGGCGCACTGGATCATGGTGAGGGGAGAGCGTCATCGCGCGCTCTGGAAACTGAAAAACTCGCTTCAAATTCACCGCGCTGAAATTATTCACGTTTATTCCGGAACTATTCATCCAATTTTAATAATTTGTTTTAATGTGGCATAGCGTGTAAAAATATTAACAATGGACATGCTCCTGCATCATCATTTACTTAATTGTTTGGACGACGCTATAAATTTTTCATCAACTTATATTTAACTTATGGCAAATTGTCTCATTCGACGTCTCATTCGACGAGGATCTTTAAGAGTTAAAAATGCGTGAAATACCGATTCTTCCTAATAATATCCAGTCGAGCCAGAGTGAAAAAAACGATTTTTCATTTTGAACGTGAAATCGAGGCCGTACTTTAAATGTTGAAAAAGTGCATTTTGCCTGGACTATAAACCGTTTTTTTTCCGCGGAATAATTTCAGTTCGCTTCTACTCTGACGCCCATTCATCCCGTTTCCACACCTCAATATAATGAGAATATTTCTTTTAATTTTCATAATTTTGAATTTAAAAAAAAGAGAACAGAAGATTCCTTTAGTTTTTTACAGTTATAACGTTACATTCATCTTCAAAATTTATCTGAGTTTAAGAATTTAATTATATACGTTTTTATAAATTTACATAAAGTCGACTTGTTTCAACATAACTTTTTTCTTAGTTTTAGTTCACTTCCAAATTTAAGGTAAAAAATTTGTAAGGTGTTAGAACTTTAAGTATTAATTTTTATTTGAAATATGTGAATCTTATTATGATTAACAAATAACACATGCAGGAATACAGTGGGTTAGTCATCCCGGATTTCTGGGCGATGAGACATATCGGCCAAATTAAGCTTCTTCTGTTTTGTTTATAGCGATGGTAATATTGAAGAATTATTAATTTTAACTCATGAAAATTGTAGAATATTGGATTGTAAATCTTTAAAATTTAAGAGTTTTTGATTCTGAAATTTTTTTATTTAAAAGTATGCGAGTTTTAATTTTTACAATTAAAAATGTTGTACAAATTGTTATGCTTTAAAATAGAAATTTATTAAATTTGGCAAAATTTAGAATTGAAAATTGGACTTTTGCTCATCAAAATCATTCAAATTTAAAAATATTAATTTATACATCTTTAAAATAAAAGAGATTTTACTTGCAAGTCTTCAAAATTGTATGAATGAAAATTTGTATTCTTTCAAATGGAAGAGTTTGTAATTAGAAAAATGTACAATTAAAAACTGCACAAGTTTTATGTTTTACAATTTAAAATTCTGTAATGTTGATGATTTATATTAGAAATTTTTTCAATTTCAAAGATTTAGAAATTAAAACATGACTGTAGATCTTTAAAATCTTGTAAATTTAAGAATTTTTTTGTTGCATTGATCTTTAAATTTAAAGTTTTTAAAATTGCAATTGCAAACTATGCATGCTTTAAGTTTTATAATTAAAAAAGCTGCAATTTGTATGAAATTAAACTTAAACTAAAATTTTATGAAAGCCGATGTAGTTATTTTAATATTTATTTTCATTTATAATTGTTACTTATATTTTATAATACTTCGAATTTAACCACACATTTGAATTTGATACAATGGCAATCAAAATAAGGAACGCGTAATATGCGCGCGTAGCTCGCTATTTTGCCAGAACATTTAATAATGAAAAAATGAATAGAATGGATGAAAGTCATGAATCAAAAAATTATCATTGTACCCGACCGAAAAGCTGAAAGAGTACGAAGAGTAGAGTTAGCACCTGCCGTATGCGCGGTCGATCGCCTTGTTAGCGGCTGAGTTGTATCTTCCCGCCGTGAAAGAAGTTGCGGAAAGTAACACTAGGTGGCAAACAATATACAATCTCACAAGAGACTCTGCTTCGTGAATAGTATAACCCTCAGTCAATCCGGTGATTTCGTTAGCTTTGCGCAGTGGCGATATCGTAACCAATGAGGTTCTACCGAGGTGCGATTATTGCTAGTTGAAAACTTTTACCAATACCCCGCCAAGACGATGTGAAATACCATCGGCTACGGCAATTTTTGAAAATCCCTACGGGGGTTTATTGACTAAATGAAAAATTAATTTTGTATTATGGATAATACGGTAGTATAAAGTGTGGTACGAATTAAGATATCGTTTGACGATGTAACATCTTCTTTATTACGTTAAAAAAAATAATTAACGCTTATTTCTCGCTGTAATTAGGGTTACCACGCAGTTACTTTTTTTTAACTCACTTTTTTGTCTCTTTTAATATAAAACAATCCCCCTTTCAATAAATTATAAAAGAAAACTTGAGATTTCAAACAAATTTTAATATTAATTAAAATTTAATATATTCACTTTAATCAGGATTTTTAGCAACCTTGAAAACCTGGAAATTTTCATGCGAACCTTCAATTGGATCTTTTGTTCTTTACTGAAATTTGATGAGTAATATTAATATTTTAGTTTTTTCATATTTGAAATAAAGTTTTAAATTTATATTTTTAATTTCCTTGAATTTTTGCATAATTGATCCATTAATTAATGATTTCAATGCCTATTTTTTAATATTCACCTCGAATTTTAATGAATTCCACCTAATTCTTCTCATTTCCTTTCAATTCCTCTAAATTGACTCGAGATATATATAATTCATTGCTTTATTTTTTTAATTTATTCCGAAGTTGAAAAACCAATAAAATTATTTGATTGCCTTAAAAAAGACTTGTTTCTTTCCATCCTTGTTAAATGTAGATATTGACCAGCTTAAATTTAGAAAGATTTTTGCTAAATATAAACCTAACATTTTTTAGTATTCCTTTTGACTGTGAAAAAATAATTAAAATTTTTTCATTTTTTTCTCGTTACACTGCAGTGTCTACCTGACCAGGGAATCGCAAAAGCAGGGAAATTACATTCCTGTGGAATGTACGAACATACAAATTAAAGGTGCTTTCATCCATTTTATTGCTCGATAATTGTGAGGTAGAACAAGAAATTTGTGAAAAAATCATTCTCACTTGGAATACGACATTTTTCAAAAGAATTATGATTCTGATTTTGAACGGTGTATTTTGTAAAAGAATTATAATTCTGTGTTGGGACAGGAAATTTTAGTAAAGAAATATAATGTTGACAATTATTACAAGATTTTTTCGTAAATAATTATATGTTTGACTTTTCAACCGGGAATTTCCTAAAGAATTACAATTCTGATTTTGGAACAGGCAATTTCCGCAAATAATAACTTTTGCTCAGGGAATTTTTGTTAAGAATTATTATTTGAATGGCATATCTTAACCGAGAATTTTATTTCGTTTAAAAAAATCCCTGTTCCAAATCAGAAACGTTTTAAAATGTTTAGAAAGGTCTTTAAATTTCTTTAAAGAGTTGGACATCATTCAGATCATTTGAATTTTTTAAACTCTTCTAAGTATAGCATAGACCGGGAAAAATTAGCAATTGATCGGACTTTGTTAGTAAATGAATAAAGCCAATAGTTTGTGTGTCAACAACCTATTTTTCATGCTCGCCAATATTAAAAAACAGAGTTAACAGCTTCTCATAATAATTAATATTTAACTGGGTTAAAATTCCTTTTTATGGGACTCCTTAAAAGAGTAAAACGTATTAAAAAGTGGGTAATTTTTGAAAAGTTTAATCAACCATAATAAATAATTATTACTTGATGTTTTTATTCCGAAATAAAATATTGTCGACAAATGATCAGCACAATTAAAATGAAGCGAGGTTCACAGTATGTAGAGGCTGATTTTTGATACTTTGATTTGGTGACTCGATTTAAACAGGTTGGGTTTCGAAGCCGCTCATAATGAATTTTCCACCTCAAAGTATTTCCAGTGCGACCTCAAGAAGATACCGCTGGTGTGATATAAAACATAATTTATGTGACCATCGTCCATTCATGGATTATATCGTAGAAGCCAGTTTAATTAATATGTGGGGCCTGGGGTCTGGTCCCCTGCTCATAAGTCGTAACTCGAATCTCCTTGAGTCTCCTTGACTTGATCGTGTTCGTTACGTATTTTACAGTTATTTTTTATTGCATGCGGGTGATTGCACCGGGCTCTCAAATTAGTGCAAACGCTCCCCAATGATCTATGGTATGAATTCTGATTCAGCCTCGTTTCCCAAGTACGATTCTTAAAAGTTAATTGAAATTTTGAAAGAGCAGTGCTTTCGACTGTAGACTGAACAAGAAAAATGGAAGAAGGATGTGCTCTTGTAAATGAACATCCTCAAGCGCTTCGCCGTTTGTTACTTCTTGTAACGGTTTCGAGTGTAATTAGTAATTAGGTTATCGATCCTTGATCTTCGGGATTGTAAAAACGCTTTCAACGTCACTACCGCGTCGATTGTTCGCATAATTACACTAACTGACGTGATTTATGACTTTAACCTTGTTGATGCGAGTAAATTGTAATGGCAAGACTAATGCAAGATTTCTACTTACCAACATTTACCGACATCTAGAGCACTCAATGGTTTGTGCCCGTGCTGCATTTTGAATCTTCATATAAAGACGCTTTTACAAGGGTGTCTACCTGACTTGGTAATCGGGAAATGACCTGAAATAGATTTACTCACGAGGATTTTTCTCTTGAATGTACTAATTATGCAAATTAAAGGGCGATACTCATTTGATCATCGCATACCTGTTTACTCTGCCCCCACTACCCCCACTACATTCTCATCAGAGAAGGTATTAGATTTGTGTAAAATCTGACCCTCCCCATTTTCGTCAAATGTCCACGTTTTGAAACCTCCTTAATCCTAAAAACAGATTTTAGGAATGTGTCAGTCTGTCTGTATGTCAGTTTTCTGCGTGTCAGTATATTTTTAGTTTGTTAACACGATAACTTTCGAAAGACTTGACAGATTGGATTGGCCTTTGGAATACTATTTTAGTGTTCTAAACTAAAGATCAAGTTCGTTAGCCAGCCATTTTTGATAAAAATCCAAAATGTGAGCGCGTTTTGAAAATTGTTGAGCAATTTGTTCAAGACACAAAAATTCTCTGCCCGGTTATTTGTACTACTCAAAAAGACAAACAATTTCTCCCTGTGATTTTTTTTTTTATTAAAAAAAAATACCAGATTTATAGCACTTACAAAATTTAAAAAAAAACTACAATTAAAATTTTAAGTCAAATAACGCATGATATGTAAAAAAATTCAAGGGAAGAAAAATCTTGCTTTTTGAATGCCCTGCAAGATTATGATTATAATGAAATATTAAAAATTCAATCTTGCTGTCAAACTATCTAAAATACTAAAATATTATATAAAATGAAAATCATGATTCAAGAAAAATTATGCACTCAAAAAAGATCTAAAAATTTGTTACTGGTCACTTTTTGATCGGACAGCTGACAAACTTTTTAATTCAGACATGTTTGATAGCTTCATATACACATTTTCGAAAAAGATGATAAATGTAGGGAAATTATTATAAAGAATGAAAAATTCAGTTACAAATTTCCTACTTTGCATTTACAATTACGAAACTTTCCATAATACATTGTATCTAAAAATTTTGAAACTTTTTTTTAGCAAAGTCAGAATTTTGAACGAGCGAACATATTTTCGTTTCTTTCAAATATGCAGAAAAATAGAAAATAATTGTGGCGTTGCTCCCGGCAAGTCACAGTTTTCGGAATTTTCAGATACAATGTATACTAGAAAATTGTGACGGAATTGTAACTGAAAATTAGGTAATTTATAACTAAATTTTCCTACATTCATAGCACATCGTCGGAATAATAAAAAATCTTAGATTTCGAATACGATATTTCCTGGTTAAGTATGAAGAACCCCCGCTGGTAAAAGTCGGCGGCATCGGTCTGGATAGAGAAAGCAGATAAAAAGCGATCAAGCTGTAAGTTGGAAGAGTGAATTTTCTTTAAGAATTATAATTTTAGTTTGGGACTGGGGATTTCAGTAATTCTTTACTGAATTCCTTCTTTAAAATTAGAATTATTTTGAATTTAATAAATCTGTTTTTTATCCAAACAAAAATTTGCCAGAATGTGAAACAAATTTCCCTATTTCTATTTCTGAATTACAATAGAAAATATTGTTAATAAATAAAATTTTGACTTGGAACAGAACATTTTTGGAAATAAAAGTAATTGTAACTTGGAACAGGGAATTTTCTTCAAAAACTATAATTTAGACTTTGGACGTAAGACGTTTAGACGTAAAGTCTTATACAGTACCCTCCCTATTATTGCACTACCACTTCTCGCGACTCCCCCTACTCGCTTTCATCCCACTACCGACTTAAAAAAATGTTTAAAAGTCAGTGTAACCTATTTAGAAAGTTAGTTTCAATTTATAAATATTATCAATTCTTAACAAATACAAATTCAACCTAAATGGTTTTATATGGAAACACTTACATGCCTATACAGTCCATAGTTCTCAAATTTTCAATTTTTTTTCTGAATAAAACTTGTAATATAAAGATCTTAGGCTTAGTGAGTAGAATTAACATAATAGCCTCTTAATCTTATCTGCTACTTGTATCCTCAACTGTCTAATGTTTATATTAACTTTATTGAATAGATTCGATTTTCGAAACCAATGAGATATGAAGTTAAAGCGTAAGGGGAGAAAGATTGTTGATGTGGTAATTTTTATATGACTAAAAAATATGTGATGTTCCTACTTAGAATTATAATTCTTTTACAAAAGACTCTGTCTGAAATCAGAAATTAAAAAAAAAATTTTTAATGTTCAGAAGTCTCTCTTGTAACACTAAAATACTTTAATTTTATATGTATTATAATTTGCCGTGTTGACTTTGAAATTTTTTAAACAATATATAAAAACTGAAACAAATTATTTTTGTCACAAATTTTCATCGTTTGAATTCATGTCTCAATCCCATATATTTGTTCTTTTCGTGTTGAAATGAAAAAAATATGTTTAAAAAAATTATATATAGTAGTTACAAATAAATAAAAATAGCCAAATCGAGAAAATAATGAAATAAAATATTAAAAAACGTTTTCCAAAACTAAACAGATTTTTCATCCTTCAATCAGTGCTCATTAAAGAAATATGAGAATAGATTTTTTTTTAAATGGACAAATACGCAATGTGATAATAATGGTTCGTTTCAGTTATTAAAAAAATATAATAATTTAAATTTATCATTTATTTTGTTAATTCACAGTTCAAAAAAAGTATACAAAAACATTCCCTATAATTTTTTCCTCCATACGACAAATTTTTCCTTATCCCATAATTGGGCTCTTATCTGGTCTGCGTCTATTCGCTTTGAAAAATTCGGGGAGTTGGAAAAGGGGATTATATATAGTCATCCCGAGAGTTCGGGACAGTTACGCCATATGAACTGGTGCGATTATTGTTTGTGATTTAGATTTAATAATAGTGTAAAATAAAAACACTTTTGAGATTATTAACACTTTCAAATAAAAAGCAAACTATTTTAAGCTTTTGGGAATTTAAAAGAACTCATTAAACATTTAATTACAAAATAGTTATGTTAAGGTAACTCTTTCCTTATACCCGGTAACGGTAAAGGGTTAATTTTGTCAATCATTTGGAATAATAAATACTTTTTAGCGCGGAAATGTATTTAGTGCAAGTAAACAATATTTTTCTAGGAAAATTTAATATTTTAGAAAAATTTTATTCAAGATCTTATTGAAGATCGAAATGGAAGATCACGATGACGATAACGAAATAAAAAGAGAGAGGAAAAGGAAAATGTAAACCAAAACCAACCTCACTTTTTCCTTATTCTGTCTCCGTCTTTTTTTTTTACTGCTATAGAGAACTATCATGTTTCGATACCAATAAATTGATTAGTAAAAATAAACGTAAACAAATTATTTTTTCTATTACATGAAAAAAAACAATTAAATATAACTGGTCCCGCAATTTTTGTTCTCCATTAATATCAGTTTCATTTCCCCATTTAACTAAAATTAAAAAAACGATATATTTTTCCCACGGTCATCACGAACGAATGAAGAAAAATAGCCTTAAAAATAAAAAACATTAACCATCGGTTT
The DNA here is from genome assembly GCA_010014905.2 of Druon quercuslanigerum. Classification (NCBI taxonomy): domain Eukaryota; kingdom Metazoa; phylum Arthropoda; class Insecta; order Hymenoptera; family Cynipidae; genus Druon; species Druon quercuslanigerum. Next base: position 21,979 of record JAAAKG020132642.1, read on the forward strand.
TTTAAAGTCATGACGTCAACTAACATTGACTTTTAACACGTGAAATATCAGGAGTTATAAATTTAAAAAATATGTACATCTCATTGGGCAACCTTATTGTTTAATAAGTACCAGGATAACATTTTGATAAAATGATTTAAAAAATGAAAAATTAGAAAAATTCATCATTAAATTTCAATGTGAATTCGTAATGTATAAAATATTACAAAGGTACTAATTGTATATAACAAAAATTATGCACTAATTTTATATATGGCATCTTCCTCTGAATAATTTTTTTAGTAAGTATAATGAGGGTGCCATTTTTTACAACCCAGTTTTACAACTTTATGAAAAACTCATTTTTGATAAGTATCTCGTAGACATGTTCATAACAGTATTTATATGTGAATTTTACAAATACGTACATCCCATTTGGCAGTCTTATTTTTTGATAAGTACCTGGATAACATTTTAAATTTATTACAACGTACATCAGAATTCACAATAATAATTTTGTATGATAAAGGTCTAGACTCTAGGAGAGCCCTGTTAAAATTTTTCATGGAAACTGGAGCCGATTGCAGATAAGTACCTTGGCGTATGTTTGCGCATATGCTCCTACTTTTGTAATGGGTCGGGGTCATAAGTTTACAGGATCGATCGACCGTTCGATTTCCGTTCCTCAATAGAACATTTGTGCAACTCCCTCATTCGACCAGAAATGCATTTCATAACCAACTTTGTTTACCGATCAAGGTTCATCCACAAAATAAATATATCTAGGACTTTATGTACAGTATACACGAATTCAGTTATTGCCCTTGACAGCAGATTTTCTGTTGGAAGGCTTTTTATCTTAATTACAGATTATATAAATGATTATTACGGACATAAGTCATTGTGTACCACACATTTATAATAAAAAAAGTTTCAGCCGGTCCTTCTCTAGGATAAATTTAGAACTAGAATTACTGCCCTTTCCACATTTCCACGAACTGAAAGAATTTACGTTAGTAGATTCATTTGAATAGATTAAATAATTTTTAAGTTACATTTAGTTAAACAAAATAAAAATTTATTAAAGTTTAAAACTGAGTAACTGGGAATTATAGTTTCTAAAATAAAAAATTCATCAATCTAAAGTATGAACTATGAAATCATTAAAAATCATTAGTTTAAAGTCTTATACCGTATGTATACAGCAAATGCTGCTAAGATATTTTTTTCTGATAAGTTATGGAATGCTTATTCTTTTATTTTGATTGTATAGAATGATATATTTAAAGGCTAGTTTATTCTGAAACCTTAACCTGACCTTTTTGCAAGATTTAAAATGGAATCAGTCTTTGGTTTATGCAGAGCAGTTGCAATTTACAATAAAAATAAAAATGGAAATGATAATTAAATTTTTCAGTCATAACTTTTTTTAAATTATACTGCTACAAACCATATTACTTTATAAAGATGTTTTCACAACATATTTTTATAATATTGAAATAAGTACACTCAACTCCCGATATAGGAGCGGTTTCGGGCATGGATTACAGTAGCCTTGATTCTAAATCGGGGAAACCTAAACGCATGGTGGCCGCTGTACCAGGACCAGGAACAGCCGGAAAATAACAGTGAATTTATTTTTTGAACGGGAATCTTACAAATAAAAAAAATCTTTCCAAGTTTGAATTCAATAGTTTTTTTTAAATAACCCGTTGAATTTTTATGTTTTTCAATTATGATATCATCCAGTTTACACTGCGTAATTCGAAAATCTTTCGCTTCAAAATTTTCTATTTTGGATTTTAATTTTTAAGGTTACATTTTTATTTAAATAATGTTAAAATGCATTTTTAAATACTTAAATTAAAAATAAGTAGCGTTTGAAATCGATAATTTTGGATTAAAAAAAACTTTTTAGCTGACAAACAAACATCAATTATAGTTTTTTTTAAATTGAACTATACATTAAAGATTAAAAAGTGAATAATAATAATATATTTTTCAAGACTATTCGTAATCAGTTTAAAGCTTAGGAGTAAACGAAAGAAATGTAAACGCCCGATTTAAACTTTATAAACTATTTTTAATTTTAAAATAACTTTATGATAATATATTCATAATTAAAGGCTTTCATGAAATTTAAAATATTGTTTGAGTCTCAAATTTGATTTTTTTAATAAGAAAAATAACAAATGTGTTATATATTTAGAAATATTTGATTGTTCATGCAAAATCCATAATTATAAATCAAACATTCAAGACTTGAAAAACAAAACTTTGAATAATAATAAGTATTGAACACCTATAATTCCTCGGAAAAACCGATTAAGTTGAAGAAATATTTATAAAGTCTGGAAATATTGCAAATGAATAAAAAATAAAAAATGATTTTCAACAATTTTGTAGAACAGTCTACGTAAGTTCTTATACGGACAAAATGGGGCTATTCCTATGGGTATTTCCATAAAAATAGCCTACGGCTTAATTTGAAATATCCTATAGATTTTTGTAGATTTCGAACAAAAAACTTAGATGCTTTTTAATCATTATAAAAGGCTTTACAACAATAAAAAACATTTTTTTTTAGATTCTTAAAAAAATTGAAAATGACTTATTTTTAAAAATAAATTTTAAGAGGATATTTAAAAAGATTTGAAAAACTTTTCAAATTTTCAAAAATGAATCTGGAAGATTTTAAGAAAATATTTGTTATGTTTTAGCGTTTAAAAACAATTATGAAGAATACGAATCATTTTAAAAGATTTTTAGATATGCTGATGAAATTTCAAAAAAATTTCAAAATTTAAATAAATATGAAAGATGTAGAATGTTTCAAGATTTTGAAATAAAATTTAGAAGATTTTTAAGGACTTTTAAACTATTTAAACTGGAAATAATTTAACTTTCAATTTAAGAAGTGTTCAGTTTATAACAAAAATGTAATCGTTTAATTTTTAATATTTCAAGCTTGAAATTTATAAAAATGATCAATTTGTCTGTCTTCAAATGAGATGACCGGGAATTTTTTATGCAATTAAAACGGCCACCCTGTAAACGTAAACAGGCAGGGTCGCGTGAACCATTTCTGTTGGATTTGGACGTATGACGCAACCTAATGCAACTAATGCGCTGAGAGTGCGACCCTTATGACGTTTGTCACGCTTGATTGAGCACTGCCTCTCTCTCGGTTCCGCCGCTCCGCGCATCAAAAAACTGCCGAAGACATTCATTTTTCGTAAACCAGGGGTTCTCATATCTGAAATTGAGTGCACAAGCTAGCCACTTTATTTATTTTCGATCGGAAGTGCCTCGTCGTGGATTTATCAGGAATAAAAGTTAAATCGGATTTTAAGCAGCGTCCCGATGAACGGATAATCGGTTTTTCTTGAGCGTGTGCTCACAGGTCCTCTTGAAGTACTATTTGCAACATTCACGCACGGATAGCGGCATCATTAATCATAAACCCATATACTTAATATAAATGTACGAGAACATATATTAATTCTTGCAACGCAGGAAATGCATCGTGGCGCCGATATGCATTATTCACCGTGAAGACTTGACGCACGATGGATTATTTGCGTATCACGTCGTCACGCCGATTAGAATATCTTGTTCAAGGTGGTCACCTATAACCGATGAATTCAATTCTCTCTGGAGAAAAGAGAGAGTCTACGAGTCTCTCACTACACGCTAGGATAGGGCATGGCATCTAAATCTGCAAAAGTTTAACAAATGCCAATGAAGCGTCCAGTTATATTATGTGACGCTATGTTTAGTGATTTTTGGCTCACCCCTCCCTTTTGTACTTCCTCTTGAAAAAATTTGCGGCGTTTCGATGAACCCCACGTTAAAATGTCATGTGACACTAAAGCAAGAAGATTTTTTTTCATTTAAAAACATTAATACAATTTAAATATTAGTTTAGATCACAGGTTAACTTATCAGATTAGGGGCCATCCATAAACTACATTACCAATGACATCCAATCCCTCTCTTTCCCCCTTTTTCAAGAATTCTTTTTTCCTGTTTTCAAGAAACTTCCCCTTCTTACTAATTTTTTCGCTAAAATGCAAACTTAATTAATAGAAACAAATAAGAAATTCGTCTAGTTTTTTTAACATTTCAACTATTTCTTTAAAAATGTAACTAGTTTGTTGGAAAAGCAACAATATTGTTAATAAGCCATCTGGTTCGGTGAAAAATTCAACTACTAACTTGGTTGAAAGTTAAACTACTTGGTTAAAAATTTATTTCTTTTTTAGTTGAAGCGTCATCTCATTGATTGGCAAGTTAACTATTTTATTGAAAATTCGTTTCATTTTCGTACGAAAAATATTCCTTTTTTTAAATAAAAATCTAACTATTCCATATTTAAGTTTACAATTTAAGTACTTAGTTAAAAATTTGTTTTAATTTGTCAATAATTCTTCTTTTTGGAAACAATTGATCTTCTTGAAGAAAAAATCAACTTTTTAGTTGATAATTCAACTATTTTATTGAATTTTTACCTCTGTCCATGAAAATTATATTTTTTTCGGCAGAAGATTCATAATTTTAGATGAAAATTTAACAATTTACCCGTAAATTAACTTTTTTGTTGCAAATTCAACTAAAATTCAATTTTGGTCGAAAATTAATCTATTTGCTTAAAAAAAAAGTGTTGGAAATTCATATTTTTTGTTGATAATTCAACTAATTTGTTGGAAAATTAAAGTGTTTATTTAAAAATTTAACTCATTTTTAGTTAAGAATTGAATAATTTTGTTCCAATTTCTTCTTTCTTAGTTGAATTAAACAGGTTAAAAATTCTTTTTAATCTAAGAATTTAACGATTCCATTTTTGGTTGATTTTTTTAGTTGAAAATTCGGCTGTTTCATAAAAAAGTTATCGTTCTTGATTAAAAATGAACTTTCTTGTTACGACTTAAAAGTCAACTTTTTTCTAAAATATTTGACCTTTTGGTTTGAATTTTTTGTAATTTGGTTAAAAATGTATCTGTTTTGAATGAAAATTAATCTTATTTGTTGAAAATTCGTCTATGTGGCTGAGAATTTAACTATTTTGTTTAAAATTCGTATTTTTCGTGGAATTACACTAGTTGAAAAGTGATCTTTTTAAGATTAAAATTCAACTATTTTGGTTGAAAATTCAAATATTGTGTTATTGATCTGGTTTGAAATGCAAGTCTTAAATTTTATGGTGTTGACAATTTTAGTCTTCAATGGATGGACCAGAGACGTTTTTTACGGGTTACAGAACCATTGTGGCCCTCTCCTATCTGACGCTTTTTGACGTTATGGCAGGCTACCCCCCCCCCCTCCTTCAAATGTAATGTAAGTCTTAGTATATGGAAGCTTTCCAATCGGCCATATGGTCAAACGCTTAAACGGATAACCGTGCAAAGTCAACCACAAAATCGATTTTTGGCCGCCCAAACCACATGTCGCTGAAAGATTTTCCACAATCTTGAATGATTGGTTTTTATTTTTGAACAATTTTTCTTGAAACCAAACCTAATCAAACGTAATTTTAACAAATATTTCAGGAATAAAATTAGCACTTGATCATTAGAATGGGATAAGAATGACAGTTTTTATCTCAAATTAAAACTCAAACAAAAAAACCCATATAACTTTTGTTAAATAAACAATTTATGTCCAAACAATTTTTTTGGAAGAATCCCTTAGATTTTACCTTAAAAAATTATATCACTTAACATTGCTTCTTATTTCTTCAATATTATCAAACATTTTAAAAATTGCTCAGTTTTTAAGTGGTCTATGCATAGTAAACATCCGTAAAAAATATCGTAGGATTACAGAAAATTTCAAAAGATTTAAAATTATTTAAGGAATTGCTAAAGCATCCAGGGGTATCAAGGAGTTTAAAAATATTTAAGAGATTAATAGGATTTCAAAGGAAATTAGACTTCATAAGACTTTAAGCAATTTCTGTAGATGTCAAGAGGTTTTAATAAAATTGAGATGTTTCAAGAGATTTTAGAGTATTTCAACAGTTTCGAAAAATTGTAGTGAACTTCAACGAAATTGAAAGCTTTTAGGGTAGTTTAAAAGATTGGGAGGGATTGCAGTGAGTCTATCAGATTTATGGAATTTTACGGGATTTCATAGTATTTCTAAATATTTTACAACTTTTTGAGGAACTTTCAAAGTTGTGCACGCCTGATTATAATTTGTTAAACTTTTGAACGATTTAGACACTACGCCCTACTTCCGTCCATCCAATTCGTTTTATTGATTTACATTAAACATATTTTCTTTGTCTTTTTCTATTACTTCCGTTTTTGCAAATGCATATGTTTTCACTTGGAAATCACATTCGAGATTATGGGAGCGTGATATTTAACGGGACAGAAACCTGCCTTCTTGCATCCTAACCCTTCCGGGCATCGAGTGCAATGCCTGCATAATTTCGCGTCATGGAATCATACGAGATGTCGAGTCTAGTTTCTTGGAGAAAAATGCACGCCGTTTGCATTAATCAATGACGGCAGCGTGGCGCCGAGTTCATTTCCAAAGTGCGAGGAAATGTCTTTGCATTTGAGATAGGAAAGCTTTCTGCTCAAGCTTATGTCCAATTAAAAATTTAATATAAATTCTACAGAACTTGAGATCTCAGTAAAGCTGAAATTATGTGACGGAGTTTCAGAATATGTTCAATATTTCAGAATAATTAGAGTGTCAGAAAGACAGGGAAATCAGAGTATTTTTGTATTAGTTTCCAGAATATCCTATCCAATCATTTTGAATGTTACTTTTAATACCGCAGTGAATTAGTTCTGTTACTCAAGGGTGGCCTCCAAAACATAATTTTCAAAATTCCGTTACTTTTCCCTGACTAAATTCTCATTTCCCCTGAACACTTCTTACCCAAAATTTATGCATACAATTTTTAAAATTAAATGTCAGAATATCGACGTAAAAAAAAACTTGATAAAGAAAGGCGAAATCCGATATGATTAGTCTGATTTTCGGATTCAGGGGCTCTCGAAACGTGGCGATTTAAAGACTTTCGCGATAGTCAGTTCTCACATAAAACTAATACCTTCTCATTGTTATGAGAATACAGCTGTGAATGTTCTAAACATAATTTCAAATGCCCAGGAATGTTTTGATAGATTTTAGTTAATACCCTCAAGATTTTTCGTGGGATAAAAAAGGTTGAGTCTCTGAACGGAGGTCAACAACCGCCGAAACCACGAAAAGACACCATTGGGAGGTTGTTTTTATGTCTCACTGATAAAATATACGGTTTCCTAGGAACGAAGTTTCCATAATACCAGAGCGAGATGCGATCGCTCCTCCTGCAGCGACAAAATGTAATATGTATAAAGGTAGGATGAAGGGTCTAGAAGCTCGAAGGAAAAAGAGTAGAAAAGGAGAAAAGAGAGGAGAGAGAATAGAGAGAAGTGGATAGGTAGGCAAGGGCTGGAGCGGCGCCATGACGAATAACAGTTTCCATGAGGACTTTCTCTATCATCCCCGGAACTGCAATGCAACCCTGCGACCCTCCAAAAACTCACCAAAGCCATCTCGCCAGGCACGATTCCCATTCCCACCCTCTGCGACCCTAACTTTGGGATGCTTCTATATCCGCCATCTTGAATTACATGGCTTCCTGTGGGTGGGTCGTTCATCCCCGCAATTTGAGGCTACATGTGCACCAACGCTGATCCAGCAAGGGTGGAAAATGGCGGAAACCCCCAAGGGGTTGAAGATAGGAAACGGGGTGGAGATAAAGCACCACTGATTACTATTTTCCCTTCACTCACTAGCTATCATCGCGGTTTAATGTTGTATTTAGATATTTCTACGGATTTAGACAATTCTAAGACATATGGAGAAATTAAAACATTTACAAGAGTCTCAAAAGGTTCACAAATTTTCAAGGAATTTCAAAGAATTTGGTAGGATTTACAAAGATTTCAAGGAATTTCGACGAATTTCGCAAGATTTGTGAGGATTTTATAGGATCTCGAATTAGTGTAAAGATTTCAAAGCAATTTAGAAGGGTTTGAAAATTTTAAATTATTTCTATGGATTTTAACATATTTCAAAGATTTTAGTGGATTTAAAAATATTTCTAAAGTTACAAATGAATTTCATGAGATTCCAAAATATTTTTTATAGATTGTAACGCAATGTTAAGCGTAAAGTTTTTGGCAGAATATCTATTGTTGTGTTCTTTGATATGAGCTCATGAGTAGTTTCTTTGTAGTTTATCTGGATTTTACATTAATTGTTTCCTTGCAATCTAGTATGCGCCAAAAATCTAATTAATTAACCCCTCGGTAAACTACATGTAATGAAAAGTAACAGGTACTTTAACTTGCGCTTCTTCTTGTGGTTTATCACCAGACAAATTATAGATTTGACGTCGAAAAGGGAAAGGGTAGAGGAACTCTGCTTTTAATAAGAGTTAATCCCAAAATAATTTCCTGGCCTCTTTCTGGAGCTGGCTAGTCACATGGGATTTCTCCGGAGGGCCGGGAATTCTCTCGTTCAATGACTTTTCTCCCTCTCTCTCTCACTCTCTTTCTCCCTCCCTCTCCTTATCTCTGACTCGCAACCCTTTCTCCCTCGTGCTTCCTTTCCCTCTCGCTCTCCTTGAAATTTTCGTCTTCTATTTCGCGCTGGTTTCAATGAACTTTCGTCGTCGACGACTTATGTGCAACCCTGAGTTAGGTGGTGCTAGGTACTGCCTTGCCTGACCTACCACTAAGAGGCGTAAAATATGCAAACACTGGAACATTGAAAAATATGTAAATAACCGGGTTCATCCATTATCCGACACGAAGTCGTGCTACGTGGGACTATGTGCTTTTTGTTCCATAGCCTTTCGCAGAAGCTGATGCTGACTTTAAATACCCTCGAGTACCACTTGGATAAGAGAAAACACATGCGATAATAGGGATGTCCTTGGTTGTTTATAATCTGCGATTCTAAGTGATCTTTCATTTTATTCTACCTAGCGTAAAAAAATATTTTCAACTTCCTGTCGGTAACATTCAATATTTAAAGGATTCTCGACTCGGGAACGTCAGAGAAAAAACTTTGGATTCTGTAATGTTGTCACTCTAGTCTCTAGTCAAAGGTGACATCCTGTAGAACTGAGACTCCGGTGGGCCTCTTTTCGAGAGTTCCTTTTTAGTTCGTTGATATTCGATAGACGGCCAGTTACGGGCGCCGTTGTTTTCAATTGCGCCTGTACCGAAAAGTGCGATTCAATTTGAAATCAATAAAAACTTAGCATAATCATACAGATATATATTAACAACATTATTTTAACAGATTAAATTGAATAATATATACCGAACTTCATAAATTAATTGAATGCAGTCGAACTTGAATAAGAAGCGATACAGCACATTATTACAACGGCCTAGGTGGATAACTGCGTCACGTTGCGTCACATTGTGTAAGTTCACTGCCAGTGTTCACACGGCCCTGACTGTTTACGTTCGGACAGCCTGGACAGAACCAAAACCGGGAGCAAATCCAAGTTCGACTGTACTAACGTAATATTTCAAGTGTATATTTTATAATTGTAAAAAGGCCCGCGCATTTTTTGGTGCATGCGCAGTGGAACGAAAAATTCATTTGTTTTCAAAGTCAGTCCTTTTAATTTCAGAAAAAAAGTTCTTTTTTCATTGAGTACTTACAGTTGGCCAACAAAAGAGGGTTCCAATACAGGGAATGATTGAACATTGCATTTAATAATTGTTATAAATAAATTCTATAACATATGAAAAGTCGGAACACTCACGAGTCTGACGAAAGTTTCTCTCCCAGACTTAATAAGCTAATTCGCATACAGTATAGTACACGGCTTCACCATGACATTATCTCATCTCCCTAAACCAAATGTTTATGATTATTCTTGTAATCTATTCATCTTTAAACAATCGTGAACTGATATCATTTTCTACGATTAAATAGGTCCTACTAATTAGATGGATTGAAATCAAAAGCTCGTGCAGAGTTCCTTCGACTTTTAGCGTTAAACTTCAATGATGGCTGATCTTCATTTTTCAGTTTTTTAGAGAAACAAATGGCAGTCTCATTGATCTGAAGTTAGGCAACGAAAAATGCATGCTTTTGTTTAGGTCATTGTTTTTCTTACTCACGTAGTATCCAGGTGTGATTTGATAAAGGAAATCATTATGGATGGAGGAATTGGATTTTGAGTTTTTTTAACTGTGAAGCATATTTTAATTCATTCCGGACTTTGAAAAAACGAGTTTTTGCATCGACAAATGCCCAAATAATGCATTTTTAAAATTAAATTTGTTCAACAAAAACATAAAATTAATCAACTAATTATGAATGTTACTAAAATTATCGTAAAGTTTGAAAAAAACGAGTTTTTCCGTAGACAAGTGCCCAAATAATGCAATTGTTTATTAAATTTGTTGAAAAAGTCACAAAATTTTTGAACTAATTATGAATGTTATTGAAATTAACATTAAGTTCTCAATTAGAAGTACTGACCTACAAAAAAACGAATTTTTCGTCAACTGAATCCGAATAATGCATTTTTTAATTAAATTTGTTTAAAAAAAATAATAAAATTTATCAGACTGGCATTGTAAAAAAATAATTTTTGCGTCGATAAGTGCTCGAACAATGCAGTTGTTTATTAAATTGTTTATAATATTAACAATAATAGTCTTTAAGAGATTTTTTTCATTAAAATATTGTTTCCATTCAAATTTCTGCAATGTAACTTAAAAAACGTTAAGTTATTGAAAATTATAGAAAACACATTTTCAACAAATAATTTGTGTATCCATTTTTTTTAATTGTATCATGATGGAATATCTTCATATAATGTAAATCTATAAAACGTCGGCGATTACAACCATTTTCCTATTATTGACGACCACCGGTAACGTCCAATAGAAACATTTTCCAATCAGGGACGACAACTTTCTTTGAAATCTTATCAGCTCTTTAACAAAAAAACAACATCCAAATCCGTCCACAGGTTCAGCCGGAATCTTATTTTGAACCAAAAAATGTACTTTTGCCCCACTGTACGCCTGGGTGACATGAAACTTTACGCCCCCTACATAAAACTTTACGTACGCTGCATGAAACTTCACGCCCGATACATAAAACTTTGCGTCCGCTACACATACTGTGTACCACACGACTGAGAATATGAAGAAATTTTTTTTTGTTTTGTTAAAAATTCACTTATTTGGTTGAGAATTCGACTATATTCTTAAAAATTATTCTCTCTTCATGAAATTCAACTGCTTGAAAATTCGGTATTATTTTGTTTGAAAATTAGTTTTTTTTACTGAAAATATAACTATTCCATTTTTGGTTGAAAAATGATATTTTTCAGTTTCCAGTTTCATTCAACTGGCTTGGTTGAAAATCCAAATTATTTTATTCAAAATTTAACTATTTACTTAAAAAGTCATCTTTCTTTATTGAAAAATCAACGAAATTTTAAAAGATTCGTCTTTTAGTCCTAAAAATTAAACAATGCGATTAAAAATGCAACTGTTTTTGGATCAAGTTTAATATTTTTTGTTTAGAAAATTAATCATTTGGTTGAAGAATCATCTTTGTAGGTTGTAAATTCGACTATTTGGTTAAATGGTTTTTATCCAAATATTTATTGCAATTGCTTTAAATTTATTTGGAATTGACTCTGAATTCATATTATTTTATTTTGAATTCTGTATAATTTTCTGGAATTTTTTGAATTCTGATTGGAATTCACTCTACTCAATTCAATGGATCTCTTTAGTTTTCGTGTAATCATTCCTAAAGTCTTTTCAAATCACCTTGAATCCTTATGCATACAATCAAAATCTTTCGATTCCCCTTAAATTTTTTCTAAATTCATTTCAAACTTACTAAAATCAATAGAATTTTTTGAATTAACAAAAATTCATATTATGTGAATTCGTTTCAATTTCTTTGAAGTTTTATGAATCGAATTAAAAATTAGTTACCTTTAGTCAAAAAGTAAATTAGGCTATGAAAGCCCTGAGAATAAATTTAAAAATTATAAATTTAAATGTTTGTTAATCCATTTTTAGAGGAGCTTATATTGAAAAGTTTACAAGGTTGGAATTTTAGTCTTGAAATATTAATCAACCAGAAAAATGAAAATTTAGACAGCGAAAGATCAGGGAAAAGTAACTGAAATTTAAAAATAAAGTTTTGCGGCTACCCTGGTATAAACTTTCAATTTTTCATCGCTGAATTCAATTCAATTTTAAATTTGAAGAATCATTAAGTTCCTGCAATCAGTTAAACTTTAGTTAGAAGTACAAAAAAATATGCATTTCACTTATACCTTCTCTCTTTTTTATTACGAGTACATATTTTTTTAATAGCCGTTCTTGCTGGCTTTGAACGTAGAAAACAAAGCATAGGGTTCAAAGTTAATGAGACGGATTGCGTGCAGATTCCTTCTTTATTTCGTATAGGTTTCCCTCCTTTTTTGCGTTAGCGCCCTCTCTCGTACGATAAAAAGTTGGCAAAAGGGTGTCCGTGTATAGAAGTGCCTTTAATTATTGCTCAATCCGAGAATCATCGCTTTGGATTTCGAACTTTCGGTCCGAGCTAGCGTTTTCGCGAACCTTATCTCTGTTTTTCACGTGAGCTCTCTGTGCCTTTAAATCACCGGAGTAATTAAAAGTCCGCCGTCGTCTACGCCCCTGTCTCCGTTTACTGACGGGCTGGAGAAGCGCGAAGTTTCGCGATTTCAAAAAGTGTGCGAAAAGTTTTGCAAATCGCACCTCGCAAGTTTCATGTGCTTTAGAGTGGTCGACCGAGCACGATATAAAATTTCGAAACTACCTTTCCGTGACCTTAGCAATTTCGTTGGCCTTGGAAAATCACGGTCTTAGCCGAGAAAATCAATTTCAGTTTTATATTTTATAAGGGATAAGATAGGGATATTAAGAATTTTTATCGGATGGCGGGGGAGGGGGAGGGGCAGAATCAACCGAAGGCTTGCAGAGTATGTTAAGCAAACTGAATTCTTGATTTCCTTCCTTGCTTTTCTCGACTGATTCCCGGCTAGACCCGAGGGAGTCGTGCCTACCCCAAAAGGCATATGGCTTATTGGTATAATAATAATAATAAAAGTTGTCTTATTTTTCGTTTTTAATGTAACATTTCATACTACACTCGCAAGACAATTTGGTTGAATCAAAAAAATTTTTGTTGGTTCAACCACAGAATATGGTTATTGTATGAACAAAAAAATTTGGTTGACCCAAATAAATGTTTTGGTTGTTTAAACCAAATCGTTTGGGAGATGAAGTTTTCGGTTAGTTCAATCAGATATTTGGTTGAACCAACCAAAATTTGTTTAATTAAACCAAATCTTTATGCATATCCAAGAAAACAGTTCTTGTGGCTTAAGGTCATTTTTTTCTGAGGGTATACGCGTCCAATAAATATAGATATTTAAAATCCCTTACAATATATTAAAATTAATTAAAATATTTTAAAAGTCATTAAAGTTCCTGGAAATCTCTTGAAATCACGCCGTTTCTAATATTCGGAAATCCTTAGATCCTTAGATCCCGTAAAATCATCGAAACATCCTTTAAAATATTTGCAGATCTTTTGAAATCACCGGAAATCTTTCAAAATCTCTTTAGATTTTTTCAAATCCTTGAAATCTCAGTAAAATCCTCGGACATTTTTCGAAATTCTTGAAAACAAATTGGTACAACATGAACTCTGTTGAAATCCTTTCAAATCTTCGAAATCTCATTAAAACCATCTAAAATCCTTGAAAATTGGATACCAGAGATTTAAAAAATTGCTTAAGATTCATGAGAAAATTTTAAATAATTTTTTTGTTTTAAAAAATTAATTTTAAGAGAATATTAAAAAACATTTAAAAAGATTTCAAAAATTGCCAGAACAAAGAATCCAGAATATATGAAGACATTGGAATGACAAGTGCATAATGAACATTTGAAGTTCGCACCTCGAATATGTTATTTAAAATGTATACAAAATTCCAACTTCATATGGTGCTTATGTTTTCATTTTAAGGTAATCTAGAAGATTTAGAAGTTTATGTAGAATTTTATTTAAATTTAAGAAAAAAAATTGAATAATTAAAAAGGTAGTTAGAGGGTTTAGAAGATTTGAAAAAATAAAACAATAAACTCAAGTTGAAAAAGATTCCAGCCAATTTTACATAAAATTTGAATTTTCAAAGATTTCGAAATAAAATTTATTTTATTATTTATTTATTATTTTTATTATTTATTAGAAAATAATTTGTTTCATGGTCTCTGACCATTACAAATAAGTGTCAAATATACAGTAATTACACATTATTTGATAAATCCAAGCAGAGAGTGCCTTGCAGAAGCAACGACGATTACAATTATAAGATAAGCATTAACACAATATTGTAACGCATACAGTCAAATTTTCAGCCCTAGGACTCCATTATAAATGTTCGAAGACGCGAAATTTTAGACATAAATAAGGCGAGTTTGTGGAGTTCTTGCAGAGAGTTAGAGTTAAGAAAGTGTAACCAGTATTGTCCACTGGATGTGACAGTTCGAGGCTGCTGAAACATGGAAGACCTAAAATCCGCATATTGGACAGTCTCGCGATGGCTCATACAAAAATTTAAACTCACCCATCCGAATGCAACCTCTAATTGAACCCAGGAGCCTGAGCTGAGCAATTGTGCTGGTGTCATAAAAAGGGAGACGGAAAGTAAGATAAGGTTGAATGCCTAATACTAAGGACAAGTGTGGAAACACCTGTAGACTGCCAGAACCTAGTACTCTACCATAATCTGAGCACTTTAATGGACTGAAAAATTATTCAAGATTCTGTCTTTATTCTTGTGTAAGGCTTATTGTATCTAGTCCCGGCCATAAATGAACAGAGTTACACGCGCAGAAAAACTCCCTTAATTGCAAACCCCAATTAAACTTAACACTACTAGAAGGCTTATCTGCTAAATAGTTTAATTTCTTTAAGCAACGTACCTTTAACCTAAAGTAACAGGGATATCTTTGTTCCTACATTTACAACAGCATCTCCAGCGTAACAAAATGGAAGGTTTAAGACTTCTTCCAGAACTTTGATTGAAGCTTTTCGATCATTTCGGTATATCTTAAACCCCAGACTGCGATAGCATAATACAATACACTGAATGTGAGACTCCGAAAAATCGTAATTTTAGTGCACCAAGCATCAGGTTTCGCAGAATAAAGAATTCTTAGAACAGCACCTATAGCAGAATTTTCTGAATTTATTTTCTTGATAGCCTCTTTAACTTCGCGGGCGACCTCTATGAAATACAAGAATTTTGTATGTAGATTCATTCACATGAAAAAAATTTGCTCTACAATATTCCTCAATCAGGTTAATTTTAAATTGAAGATCAGCTTGAGAGTTGGCGAGGATCACTATATCGTCAGCATAGGCTATCAATATTACATAAGTTAGGTGATCGATCGAAATTCCTACGGCTCCATGGTTTCTTAGGTATTCCTCTAAGTCTGAAATTAACAAAGCAAAAAGAAGAGGACTGAGAATCTCGCCCTGCAGAACCCCTAGAGTAACTTAAACTGACGTGGTAGGGCCGGGCCCAGCCCTAGTAGTCACGGGATACTTCTTAACATTTTTGTACTCACTCCCTTCGTGAGCAATTTTTTCCAAAGAAGTGAGTGATTAACTGAAGGAAACGCTTTTTTAAAATCAACGAAAAACGCAAAGCCCTGTCGTTTCGGAATAACAAGATGGATTTGAATTAATGCATTCACGGTGAAAATGTGATCAATAAAACTTCTTCTAGCCCTAAAACCTGCCTGATTCTCTGGAAGGCAGTTTTCTACTTCAGCTCATCTAGTCAGCCTTGAGGACAGAATTCGGGAAAAAATTTTTACAATAGAATTTATCAAAGGAATTTCTCTGTAGTTGTGAGGATCGTCTCTATCGCCTTTTTTAAAAAGCATAAAGGTTTGGATGTTAGACCAGTCAGAAGGAACTTTTTCTGATTCCCAAATTCTGTTGAAAAAGCTGATCAGATAAGGGACCCAGTTTTCTGATAGATATTTATAAAATTCATTAGGGATTTCGTCCTCTTCGGGTGCCATTTTACTTGTACACGACAATAAACTCTTTTTTACTTCCTCTTCTGAGATAATATAATCTAGTATAGGATGTGAATTTATGCACCACTTAACACTAACACAAATTTGTTCAGTATACAATGAATCCGCAAAAGACTGCCAACGTTTGAAACTTATTCCACTAACTTTTTTTTTTTAATTTTAAGCTCAAGGCAAACTTTCTTTATTTTCCTGTGCTCACTAACATATAAATCTGAAAATTGGGATAACTTACATTTTTTAATGAGACTTTTAATTTACGACGCATCATATTACATTCTCTGTGAAACGAAGGTTTTTCTCCTGGCACTCGCCAAAAAAGCTTGGAAACCAGGTTCAACTCATTCGCTACTACAGAAATTTCATATATGAGATTCTCGTGCAACAAAACCACATCTTTAACAATACAAGAAACACCAGGCGAGACTAACATTTACTCAGTGTATGCCTCCAACGCCCTTTTTCTCCAGACGAATTTCTTATAGTCAAAAGAGTTATTTAACCCATCATTTGAAGTTAAATTACGATCAGCAATTTTAACAACCACTGATAATGTAGGAATCCCCAAAACCGAAAAATCGGAAATGAAACCCACGGAGTCCATAAAAACAAATGAGATCTACTAAACTTTTATCCTGATGGCCTATAAAAGATTATTGTGCTGTGTTATCATTTTTAAATCTTCCATTCAAAGCAACTAAATTGGATCCCTCCAAAAAAATTTTTAATGCCTCACCTCTTGGGTTGATCTCTTTATCCAAGGCTAAACCAACCTAATGACGGCTTAAAGTAAAGATTACTAATAATAAATTTAAAGGCTTGGTGCTAACACTTAATAAAAGAAATAAAATTCAGAAAAGTCTCAATATTCATTGGAAAAATTGTTAATAATTTTTTATTTTGAACCGTTAGTTCCTTGAGAATATTTAACAACATTTCGATAAATTTTTGAAATTGTAAAAAAAAGTTATGAAGATTTTAAGGCCGTTTTTCATGATGTAGAATTTTTGTAAATTTTTGGGAAAATATAAATCTTTTTAAACAATATATAAACAGTTTAGAAGCTTATCTAGGTTTCTTTTTTAATTTTAGGAAAAAATTCGAATTATTTTAATGATAGTTAGAAGATTTAGGAGTTTTAATAAGATTCAAAAGTAATCTAAGGTTTAAAACGATCTAAAAGAAATTGAAAGGAAATATGGATGTTGGAAGATTTTTAAATAAAAGTAAATTTATTCATCCTAAGCGATTAATTATTGAAGTAATATTACAAAAACCCATTTCACAAAAATGGTTTATTTTATTATTAAGTGAATTCCACATTATCTATGCTATAAAACCTGTAATTGTAAATAGTTCATCTAGCAAACAAAGATATTTCTACGAGTGAGATTAAAAATAGTTTTGTTGTTACTCTTTAATAATTAATTATTAATTAATCGCTAAAACCAAAAACAATAAAAAATTTTATCTAAGAGTTATTTACAAAATAAAAATACCAGAAATAATTGAACAAAGCCATATTTATAAAAAATGACAACCGCCATGTTAAACAAATCTGCGCATATTTACTCAACACCTTAAATTACCAAAATATTATTTTGTTTAAAAATATAATAAAATATTACATTACATAAAATCATACAAAGGAAAACGAATTCACGAATTAAAAGTCCTCTCTACTTTAACGAAGAATAATTTAGAAACATTATTTCATGACGGTGTATTTTTAGACCAACAATTTTGACACGTAACTGTAGGTTCCACTTTGCTTTGCAAATTTTTGTTGTTGCACAAAATATTTTTACATATTCAATGACTCTAGAGGAAGTATTAACTAAAATAAATATTCGAATGAGTTTGCAATTACGTAAGGAATTACAAATTAGTCGCCTAATTTTAACCCCACGCTTCATTTGTTTTCATAGGGCATTTTAAAATGAGATTCGAATGTAGATTTGCAAAATTCGATATGCACGGTTATAAAAATAATTTTAAGCATGAGGCAATATTGTTGGTATTGGAAGTATTGAGTTTCAGAAGCGACAGTGTTCTGATCTGATTACGACATTGGAACGAGATCATTGACTATTCCACTTTCACTATTTGTCAAACTTGAATTCATCTAACTGCATCATCGTTATCATACATTATGCGTCATATTATCTATTAGACAGGAGCTCCACCCGGTGCTTTCGACTGTAAGAATGTAAGATATAGCTCTCTGGACCTTCAAGAATCTCTATTTTCAATCAACTAGAATTTTTTCTATTCACTTTGCTTCGATTGTATGATCTGGAATAGTAGTAAATTAAAAATAAAACTTTCTTTTTCCAACTACAATGAGCTATTTGAAATTGAAATAAATGCTAATTCCTAATCGGGTAAAAAATATCTACTTTAAAATAATGTGTATATTACAGTTAACTTTTATTGAATATAGAGAAAAGATTATATTTACCCGAGTAAAAATGCTTCGACTTAAGTTACACTTGGTGATGTCTAGAGTTCGTCTCCAAGACATCGATGTCTGGCTGCGTCTCAAAACTGAATTGAGACATAAGCCTCCGTCTTATTTTTACGGTCACCAGAGGTAAGACAGCGTTTACTTGTCTCAAGTCGAGTCTTGTCTTGGCTGATATGGTCGAAACTTTTTCGAATCATAAATGACATTAAAATTGATGAATGAAAAATTTGTAATTATTAAATTTGATCTTTTATAATTTTCTAATGCCTATACGCAAACAAAAAATAACAAAAATATTATTTGTTTTGTTTCAGGTGAGTTCAATATGCACACCTGTATTTATTTAAGGACTTCGTAAGTAGAATCAGTTTTTAAAACTTCGAAAATTTTGTATAATTTTTTATTCTTGTGAAGGAAGGTCAAATATTAAAATGAATATTTGAATAATATGTATATATATATATATTTTTTTTAATTGAACAAAACATCGGTAACTGTTTATAGTAAATATTCCGCCCATAAATTACATAAAAAATTTTTAGAGTAGAGGCGGAGCCGAGAATTTTTCTATGTATCTCTAATTCTTTATGTTTCAAAGTCTAAATGTTTCTTCACAACGTACAAGTAATATTTTGTTAAAGATGAACCACCCACGAATTTAAAACTTTGACATAAATATAATGATTTGTTTCTAAATTGATAGCAAAATTTTCGAGCTGGAATCAACATTGATAAAAAAATTTTAATATACTAACTTTGTAAGCATAAAATTATCAATTTTATTCCGCATTATGAATAGTTTGAATATAGTTATTTTCGAGTGTTGTCCTAAAATAACAGTGCCGCGTGACTAGATAAATTTTGAAAGGCTAAAAGTGTTGTTTGAAATCCTTAGCTCTATAATATTGAACCCTCTTCTTGATTATTACCCTTTCAACTCAATATGAGTAATATCTGTCACTCTCAAATATTTAAAAAAAATGGTTATACTGAGAAATTAAACATTTTTTTGTGGGTCAAGGCAGGTACGTCCCCAAACATTTTGGGTACTTTTTTATTTATAATTTCTAAACGAAGTCTTCTAATATTTTGAAAGTGTACTAAATTGTTTGGCCTTGGGCTTAACAATTTTGCAATTACCACGGGGTACTCTGTCTTTCCTATAAAAAGGCGCTAGTGAAACTTTTTTTTATCTTAAAATTCATTAACTGCGTTATTAATTCAAAAAATAGTAACTCTTTAAGATTTACAAAGGAAAAATTATTAAACCAAATTAAAATTGTTTAAAAATTGCTAATCATCGTTAAAAAATATATTATTCGGAACATTCGTAAGGCGTGTGATTAATTCCAGAAAAGTATAAATTTTTGTGATTATAGCCCACAAAATTGTTGAAACAAATGAAAATTGTTGAATTAGTACACAAATATGTTTAAAAAAAAGGTATATTACGCAGCCATTTTCCCTCTTTTGGGGCAATCGAAAGACGAATTTTAACAGATAGTCTCCTCTAATTTATTAAGATATTCTCAGAACAACTTTGTTAATAAAAGAAAATGTGTCAAATGGATGGGACATAAAATGATCAAATTATTGGCAATCACCCTTACCTGCTTATTTTTCAAACAAAAGTCTGAGGCGTCAAGGCTCACCGAAAACATTTGTGCGACGCCCTCCGAATTTTGGTGATCGTAGCCAACCTTTCTTATATCTCCTGGGCTCATCAAAAATATTTATTCTACGCTCATCGGATTTCGGAGAACCCAGACACGGCAATTTTTAAAATACCATCTAAATTTAAATATTTTAATATTAATGAGACAAATGAAAATAATTATCTGGGTTCTCTATGATTATTAGTTCAGGCTTTACCCTCCACATCGCTGTCTAACATAACATGTTTACACATCAGAAAAATCCTCATCCGATCTACTCCATGAGAAAAAGACTCTTCTTGTGTGAATCAACAGTCCCTCTGCTCTAGAGGAAAGGGCCCACATGACACGTCATGTTGTCTTTTGTCGCGGAGAACCGTTCGATCCCTCGCGTTTCCCTATTCTCGAGGATATGACAGGATGGTGGCGGCGGCGGCTGCGGTGGAGGCACCGGTTCCGTGCTGCTGAAGATGGCGCGCCGCTCTTGTCTGGTGGGGGTGCGGGCACGGCGACCTGGTGGTAGGGGAACCTTGGGGTTTCCGACCGGCGACTGTGGCTCTCAAACCTCCGACACGGGGGCATTGCCGTCGCAACCGCAGGACTGCACGTTCATATCCGTCCCACTGTCGGTTGCCAGTCCTCGTCGTCATCGCGTGAATGGCCTGTCCTTTCGTCCGTGAAAACCACGTGCCTTTAATCGGTCCGCGACTTCCGGTCCCAGTTTCTTCCTTCAAGTGGTTCTACACCCAGTGGATGGGGATGAAGAATAAAAATTGTCATCAAAACAATTGTTCAGTAATACATTCTTCTTTCAACGTGACCGGGAGTAGTTAATTACTTTCTGTGCGCCATTTCGGCGCTTTGGTTGTCCATCAATTGACTTGTTCGGACTTGTTCGTGAGGGTCGTGACAACTGTTTCTGGTTGTCTTTTTTGGCTCTTTCTTTTTTTGAGCACCCAGTACCGCTTAGTTCCGTGCATGTCGTGAATGAAGGGTCATTCGCACTAGCAAGCCACGAAGGAGGTGAACGATTCGTCGTAGGTCAGTTCCCGAGGCGAGGCCATCGCCGATTAAGGCGAATACACACAGTGTCCGCGTGAATTTTGTATCGGTAGCGCCGCCGGCGTTCGAGTGCGTGCCGCCATTGACCTTTTCGAGGCGATCGAATCGATAATCGAATTACGTTACTTACCTCCCAAGAGACCGTGACCTTCGCTGAGGTAATAGATCTGTCGTGGACCTTTCTTTCGAGTCTTGGATAAAACTCTGACTCCGCAAGTGCCATTTCTGAAACGAGATTGCCATTACGTGCCTTCGTTGAGGAACCGATATTGTGAGTAACCAAAAGTGTTCTGTTGTGACAGTCATTGACTGTGAATTATAGTGTCAATTTATGTGATCCAAGACACTCAGCTGGTGGATTCTTATAGTGCCTTATTTGGGAGATACCTTTAAAGAAAGTTCTTCGTGCCTTTGGGAATTTTTCTTCTTGAATTTTTGGTGAGATTAGTCAATATGATTGGAACTGGGAATGAGGTTGTTTCGTAAGTCAGATTAAGGGGACTACAGAAGAAGCCTTTGATCATTTTGAAAATTACATAAATTCAAAAACCGGGATCCCCTCCCTGCAATTATTAAAGACATTATTAAAGTTACCAATTAATATTTTAATGTGGTATCTAAAGTTACGAAACAACCTTATTAACAGCATTTTGTTATAACAAAAATAGGAATATTGCTATCACCTTCCACTTTCTCCCAACCTAATTTCCAGAATTTTGAGTGCCGGGAAATAACCTAGAAATTTTCAATTTTATTCTTATACTTTTGCAATAAATATCGTGTTGCTCTTTGAAAAAATGTGTTTGGAACTGTGATCAGTGTTAATAACCACCTCTTCCGTTAAAAAGTTATAAATAAGGGATGCTTCTAAATACTTCGAAAATAAATTAAAAATTCGCTTTTTGAGGAAAATTGATTTGCATTGTTAAGAGTGCCATAATAATAATTGATGGTAGCTCTAAGAAAGCATCTAGAGTTGGCTGTTGTCATCTCCAACGCTTGCAGTCGCTGTTTGCCACGGTAAAAGACGAACTCCAAACTACATCATGCTCCTAATTTTGTACCTACGTCCTACAACGTCATTGAAAGAGATTTCAAACATCGTATTAACTTGACTTATAAAATCCTCATCTTATCAGTATGATGAAAAGCCAGGTTTGCCCGAGTAAAAGTTTTGAGAAAAAAATTAGCGGAAAATTCCATAACGGTATTCACTTCGATAACAAAGCAACTAGTATTGAATAATTATTATTATAAACGCTTAAAGGTCAACCAGTTTTTTCTAAAGAATTTTTTTACGCATAAAAGTCGTTGTTTTTTTAACAACAGTTATTACAAATATGTCTAACACTGGATGTGTCTGTTGCAACCCGATGTACTTATTCGCGATTACCGCCTTCCGTTCGATTGTGTTGCATTAATTGGACACATGCCAATACCGAAATCAGCGAACAAATTATACTCTTGCATAACAAGGTGCGTTGCAGGCTCTTTTACGAGGTTCTTGTGGTCACTGAAATCGTCAGGAAGCTCGTTCTCCCGTAGAAGCGCCACCATAAATGTCACCGACCTCTCGTAATTTGGTCTTGCAACAGGGCGCGATTTCACGGCGCCGTTAATTAAAATAACTCGAATCGCAAAATACTTGCACAAGAAAACATATTCGTCCCAATCTCGTCTCTCACTCGTTTTCTTCCCTATAATACCACTCCCCTTTTCCTGTTATCACTCGCAATCAAAAAGTAAGATTTCACAAAATTTTTGCATTTCCCTCAAAATAATAATTAAAATGTTACATACAATAATTCAATTTGTAACCCAGTAGTGGAGTTCTCAAGCAAAAAAAAAAAAAAATTCTCCAAGAAAAATTTAATATTTTAGCCAAACAAGTGTTTAATTTGAAATTAAAAAGGTGAATTTTCAACCAAAAAAGATGACTGTTCTATCGAAAAGGATGAACTTTCAATCCCAAAGGTCGATTTTCCAACAAAACAGTTTAATATTCGACCAAAATGATGACTTAATAAAATAGTTAAATTTTCAACAAAAGCGTTAAGGCTTAAAGCTAAAAATTTAAATATTTAGAAAAATAGCTGACTTTTATACCAGAACAGATGAATTTTCAACAAGGAAGTTAATTTTTATTCAAGAAAGATTGTTTTTTAACCATAAATCTAATTAAACTAATTTTCAACACCAGAATGTGAATTTCAGAGAAAAATTCTACCAAGTAGCTAAGTTTTTAAATAAATAGTTTAAATTTTAACCAATTAGTTGATAATTAAGTATATTAATTTTCAACGGCAACAGGATTAGTTGTATTACGAGTACAACAACAATTAAATTCTCAACCAATAAAATCAAATTTTCAAAAAACTGCTTAAATTTGCAACCAAAGGAAATATTTTTAAAATGAAATTGTAAAATTGTAACCAAAAGATGGATTTCTAACATAGTAGTTCAATATTCGACCAAGTATTTGAAATCCCAAACAAAAAAGATTCACTCTTTATGAAAAATATAATTATTGGCATTTAAACCAATAAAGGTTGTAATTTAAATAAAAAAGCACTTGAATTTAATTTTTTTTAAACTCAAATTTTCGCCAAAATATTTAAATTTACAAACATAAGATTAATTTTCAACTAAAATTATGAATGAGCAACAAAAAAAAAAAGAATTTTGAACAAAATGGTTCACCATTTAACCGCATTTAACTAAATAGTTATAAGTAATGTCTTTATTTTCTCTCTGCATGTTTTTTAATCAATATTTTTTTAAATATTAATTTAAGAACATGCATATGTATCTCTGGTCAACACTATAACACCAAAATAATAAATTCAACTAACTATTTGAATTTGCACTGAAAAAGATGAATTTTTAAATAAAAAGTTTACATTTTTGACTAGAAATAGAATAGATACATTTTTGGTTTAAGCGAATTTGCAATATATTCAAGATGAATATCGAACCTGAAATATAACGGTCGACTTTTTAACAAAAAAGAATGAAAAATTAACCATAAGTGTTTTGATTTTATTATTGGCTTCTATTCATTTAGTTCGCATTAAAGCGATAAACGAGAAAAAGGTCACTTTCTTGAAGGCAGGGTAAATAAAAGGAATTATTTAAAAAGGCCAAAGAGGAAAATGGAGGGATGAAATAGTTTATAGCACGAAAATGATTTTTAAAATTATTAAGTTATCATTGAACTGGATCGTTGCAGGACCATTTTTTGCAAATTTCACCAATTGTTTGCAAATTTATCATCAGGTCGCGTGATCCCCTTCTCCCCCTCAAATTTGTAACCGCTGGAGACCATCCCCAGTTACCAACCGTTGTTTTTGACGGGATCTCCTTCTCCCCTTAAATTGGTCATCTCTGGAGACCATGCCTTGTTATCAACCGTATTTTGTGGCGGGATCCCCTTCATCCTTCCTCCTTGAAATTGATCACCAGCAACCACTGGACCTCCGTTTTTTTGTCAATCGTAGCTTTCGGCTTGATGCCCTCGGCCCCTCAAGTTGGTGGGTCACGTGCTTTATGGACGGCCCCTTATCTTCATTTCTATATCTACCCCTTCGTTTCTCTATCTCTTCCAATGTCTTTCAATGTGAGGACAGTTGGTGGAACGAATCCTACACGAAGTTACACAAAAACGAGTTTGACAGGTAACTCGTCGTGCATAATCACAGCTATGCACTTGCAAACAGATCGTGCGGTGCTTCTCTTTAAGTGTTTACAAAACAAACAAAAAAAGTAAAACCAAATTGCCGGAAGGCCTCGCAGTCTCAGATCACCTCGAGCGTGATTACCTTTGCATAGAAATAACCGATATGAAATAATTAACCTGTTAATTTATTTACTGTAATCGAGATTGAAAAGGAGGGTATAGGATTGACAAATTGGCAAGAACGAGAAAAAAGTCTGGTTTTTCAAATACTAACTTACTTCCGTTTAAAAATAATGTCTAAAAACCTTCTTTAACATTCTTAAAAAAAATAAAGGAATTTAAAGTTGTTTATGAGAAATGTTTAAAACGTGAACTTGTTCAATTCTGAATGTTTTAAATTAGAGAAAAACAATAACCAATAATATTTGACACGGCTTATGGTCTGAGAATGAGAATGGTGGATACTAAAATGAGCCACCGATTTTCCTTTTGAAATTATAAAAAATTACATGTTTGCCAAGAGCATTTGTTTTCAGAAATTTCAGTTATGTGAAAATTCTTTTGCATACAAATTTTGCCTAGATATCCGCTATCTGTCAAACGTAATTTTAAAGCACAGGGAAAAATGTGTAGAGAAAAGTACAAAAAAGTTAAATGATTTTTACAGGAATCCACAAATAATTAAATAAAAAGCAAGAAAAAGTACAGGAAAGTAGAACTTTTGTCTTTTATTTCTGTATTGTTAGATTTTATTGTAGCTTTCATTCATTAAATATTATTTTTATTAATGATGTAAAGAATTTCAAATTGAAATGTCAAAAATGGAGCATTTTAAAGGCTATAAACATCTAATAGATTTATAACTTAACTTCAATTATTGTATGTAAATAAAAAGGCCTAAACGTATCAGATAAGATTTCCTAAAAAAAAATTAGTTACATGGAACAGAAAATTCTGAAATATGTAGTTATAGTTGTCCAAATTTCCTTGAAATTTACAAAAGAGTAAATTAAATTAAATTTACAGCATAAAGCTGTGATAAAAAGTTTCTGAGTATTTTTGGTTAATATTTCTTTTAATATTTAGAATGCATTCGAAAAAGAAAATAATGCAACTCGTAAAGAAAATTATATTCTCACAAAGGAACATCATTAATTCAGAAAAATTGTATCTGTTAAAGATTATGACGTGAAGCTATAGTACTTTCTTCAACAGCGTTCGCATATCGCATTGTTATCATTCCAGGGAAAATTAATTTATTTTACAGCCTCAATGGAAATCGTATCTCCTCGAGCGATTTAACGTTTTACCCCTCATTGAACTCTTTTAACCGTAAGAACATTCATTCCAATAGACAGTGCGATTAATATTCTGACATAAGTTCTGACGCGTTTAATGGTAAGTTGACAAGACGTTTCATGAAAACATTCAATTAAGCGATAGATATTAGATAGCCTTTTCCTCAGTTGAAGGCCTCGGAATATAATAGAAAAAAATTACAATTACGAAACAATTACAGGCATAAATTCTCTGGATTAAGCAGAAGTACTGCGATCAAAATTTTCGCACTATTAAGATTTTATACAACACAATGTCGCGCTCTCAATCATAAAACTTTATACTCATACATTGCAAACACTGATTTTTAAACCTGGTTATGTAATTGAACAAGTAAAGTGTAAGAAGGCCTAATTTGCCATGGGTGGTATTTTGCGCAGATGGCTTCTTATATCCTTCATTTTCTTTATTTTCAATATGCACATTGGAGGTTTGGTTGAGTTGTTCTCTTTCCCGACGTATTTACGAATCGTTTGCCGCCGACATAATAACCCTGTGTTTTAGCCATCAGGCCGGGTTGAATGAGCGTTTAAGAAATTAACCCTCTTAAGAAGAGTGCTCAACCTTAAAATCTTCCTGGAAGCGTGGGTCAGCTAAGAATGTATCTACTCTTTTTCATGCTTCGTACTTTGAACGACGAGAGCACTTAACATGCAAACGTATCCTTGAGAATAACCTCATACCCATCGGAATTTAAAAAAGACGTTCTGACAACCCGGGTTTAGGGCTCATAAAATAAAAAGCGATCGCGACGAGAACCCTTGGCAGCTGACGAACAATCACTATAATTTCCATGACGTAAAATCGCAATTCCTGCCAAAATCTTCAAAGCTGCCATCCGCACTCGGAAATTACTCAGAAGCCAGAACTTTTCAAACGGAAAAAAAGACAGCAGCTGCCATGAAAGAAAAGTTAACAAGAAGATATTTCAAGTTATAAAATTTATATCCATGTATCCGCAATGCGTGCAGCTAAGGTTCAAAAGATTTTCATAAAAAAATTTTTTATAGCCTATCTGTAGGTGGTAAACTTATACGCCTTCAGCCTATTTTTGGTTCGATAAAAATTGGGCTGTAAAAGCCTTCGACTAAAGAATAGAGTTTGTCGGTTATTTCGATGTGTATTGTGAATTGCTTCTTGCAGTTGCGGAAAAAATGAAAGTAAAATCGCAGTTCAGAGGCTTTGAATGGTGATCAAGTATTTTACGACTTCATCGGCTTGTATGAAAGAAGAGCTAAGAATGAAGGTGAAAGGAACTGGAGATAACGAGTAAAACGCAAGAAATTGTGGTCGATGATTATCGACCACAATTATCTATCGATTGTATCGTTTATTGCATAATTTATATTAATTTGATCATTCATATTAATTCAAACATTTATATTCCCTTTTCATGCGAAAAGAATATTATTTCTGCTATTCAACTGATTAGCATAAAATATGCCACCCCTCAAAGCGTATCGTTTCTATTTATCCTGTTTTCTCTATTTTTCTTCGAAAAAATGATATGTCCTATTTGATCTTTTTGACTCGATAACGCCGTTTTTTCAACAGTATTCTGATCTGACCAGTTAAAATAACTGATTCTAACTGAAGTTAAGTTTCAACTGATTTTAGTTTCGAAAAAAGGTATATACAACTTAACAAGTTTAACTGTTGCAAACTTAAAAATTGCTTTATATTTTCTTTTGCGTGTCAAATTTATTAAACTAATTGTCTTAGTCTGAATCCTTAACAAGATTTAGCTGTAATTCACTTATGCTACACAAAAAATACCATTTCGAATAAATTTTGAAAAAATATACAAAATATATGCAAGAACTGCAGTGTGCAATAAACATTAAAGACCTACCAGCCTAACTTTACAGAAAAGATATACGGCGCATATTAGAAGATTTTTCTCCCTGTCAGAGAAGTCTAATTGTGACCAACTATTTAGTAATAAATACGTTTAAAAAGGTAATTTCACCCTGCCAAAAGAATCTAAGAAAGCAAGAAATCTGAGCAATTCTTTTCATCAGTTTTCATTAACCAAGGATTATTATCGACTCTGAGGACAGAAAATGGCTTCTTGTGCGAGTTTCGTGTCGCCCACGCGTTATTCGATTATAGATCATTAATCTGATATTCATTCTCTTCTGGTCGATTATACGCACACGTAGTATGCTGAGACATGAGACATACAGGACAGGAATATGCGGACTGTGGACACTGCATTCAGGTAGCATTTCACTACCTGCCGAGACTGTGGGCAGGTCGGAATGCAGGTTATGGTACACGTGCGTTCACATGTGCAATGTGCATTATCGTCCTAATACCGCTTTGCCCACCTTGCCCATAATGCGCACAAAGCCAAGAGCCAATACAAGAAGAACATGCACATGCAAGTCGAGCTGTCTTTATCAGAGGCACGAGCATCGCGGACCAGCCAGCTAGCCCTCATGGTTGTTGGTAGGCAGGCAGGTACGCCCACGTCATTAGATAATTCATATCATTGATATTAGCAGCGGTAGGTAATGCGGTGCAACTGCACCATCGTCGTTGTCCGTCTAAAGATCCACTCCAGAGATCGGCGCCGCTGCTGCACCTTTTATTCATTCTTCTTGATTTGATATCAGAATACACCGTAAGATGATACCATTTACTGAAAAATATTCCTCCGATTTAAATGTATTCTGGCCAAAGTAGGATAAATAGCTATTTGTGATATACGGGCGCAAAATAGGTAATTGCCGACGAGTGTGAATCTTTCAGCATGAGCCGACTGAAGGCAAACGCTGCAATCACACGAGTAGCAACTGTCTGCGCGCACATCTTTCAAACGCTACTTTTTGCATCAACCGTCTGAGAAAATTATTGTTCAGCAATTTTGTGCACTTTTCCACCTGAACCGTTTTTTAAACCTCTAAATGAATGGGTATATTTTTTTTAGTCTTTATTGGTCATTTTTCTCTTAAAATTAACCAGTGAAATTTTCACTGATTTAATCAGTATTTTGTATTATCACTGGTGAACCAGTAATTTTCCAACGTTGACTGGGTGAACCAGTAAGTGACTCAATTGAAGCAGCGCTACTGAATATACGCCAAATGATAGATTCAATTAGTGATCTAGCGCTCCACGCGGGAAAGAAATGAACCTCCAGTCGACTGGAACGCGCAACGTCGCCGGTCAGGTCTTCGCATTTTTCGAGTGAAAACGAACCTTATTGTGTACTCGTGTTTGTTGTTTTAAAAAATTGGCGCCTTGCTGCAATAGGCCTTTCCACAATTTTTAGGCGAACATATTGCAGCCCGGCTTTCTTTTATTGTTGTGGGGGTAAAGTGCGTTTTTTAAAAGATAATTTTGCAACTGTTTCCTCAATAATGATCAAGGATAAGTTTCAATACCTAACCGGCTGGCAGGTGACAAGGCATATGGCCAGCTTGACTACTGGTACTGAGAAACCAGTGAACCTCACTGATTAAACCAGTGCAGGAATTCTACTGAGTGAACAGTGATATATCACTGGAAATTAGTCAGATTTCACTGGTTGATTTTAAGAGAGTAATTACCCTATTTGATATAGAAACATGATTTGCTTGAAATGATTTTCTGAGCTTGCTGATTGTTAGTTTTAATTTACGTCTCACTCATTACCTTATCCTTATTAAAGAGAGCTAATTAAAGCTCAATTATTTACCCTAAAGCAACGACAAATCTCCAAGTTAACTCCACATCACGAATTACATCCTTGAACGATCACCTGACACAATTGTCTTGAGATTTATTACCTCAAGGTGCGAACTCCTATTGAAAGCATCACGTACTTCGCGGATCAAACTGGTTTCCGCTTTTCTGTTTCTTTGAAAGCTCTCCTTCCTTGTTATTGTTGGTCAAAGAGAAGGAGAGAGATTCGGGTGTTGATGTAACGATGCTCGAATATCTCCTTTAACGAATCGAACCTCTCAGCGCAATTTGCGGTGAAACTTTCGTGATGGTAGGTTTGATCCCATTTTTCCGTATCCTTTCGCCAATTTAATTCCCAGTTGTAGAACCAAAGTTGTTAGCATCCTTGACTAAAAAAAAAAAATTAGTTCAGTGAGTTTAAGTGAAAGTGACCTAAGCTAGAATGCCAGGGTTGCATTGGAATGTTTGTATAAAAGGCTCGTAATGCTTTTTGTGCAAAAATAACGTGTGATTCAAGTGATTCGTTGATTGAATAGAGATCAAGTGCGCAGGTTGTCAACCGGTCATCAGATTATAGAAATTGTGTTAGCAGAAGTCTATTCATTTTCAGAAGGTGAAAAACGTTATAAATCCTATACTTGTGGAAAATTTAATTGAAACTGGTTTCAACTTTTTTGTTCAATTATTAAATGCCATTCATAATTCAAACTTGCCAAATCAACATGGAATGAATTATCCAATTATTTTTTATAATTAAGAATATTTTTCGTAGATGTTCAATTGCAGATTTTTTACCTAGAGAAAGCCCGATTCACACGGAAGTAACACTGTAGTGACACTGAAGTGAAATAATATCTAGAATGAAAAATAGGAACACGAAACAATTTGAGGCAACAATGGAGGGACACAATTTGTTCGCTTCCAAGCTCATGACTATGATGCAGTTGCATGGTAAATAAAGGTTACTAGCCTCTCCCATCAATAACGTACATACCCCCGTCTCCTTACAATCGTCTTGCGTCATTCGCTTCATAATTTGTTTTGTTATGGTGTCACAGTCTGCGCGTTAGTTCGCGGGACCACCATGGTCGGGTTCGATACGCCCTCGGGTGTATCCAGCGCCATTGTTTGTATTTCGTAATGCTCGCTATTTCCGGTTTCGTTAATCTCCAATTACGCAGCCGTAACCCGCGCCTTCAGATAAGCTTTGCTATCAATGGTTTTCCTCGCGGGAGGATGCTGCAGGTGCTGAATGAAACTGAGCTAGAATTTCAGATACCTT
Organism: Druon quercuslanigerum; assembly: GCA_010014905.2. Taxonomy (NCBI): domain Eukaryota; kingdom Metazoa; phylum Arthropoda; class Insecta; order Hymenoptera; family Cynipidae; genus Druon; species Druon quercuslanigerum. The sequence goes on from JAAAKG020132642.1 coordinate 53,258, forward strand.
GAAGTTTTGGGAAGTGAAAAACATTTTGGGACTGTGATGCAAATATGCATATTTTAGTATAAAATTTTAACAATATTGTAACAGTATTGTGATCTTTTTGATAATTCTTTTTTGTAAACTGTGGTGCTTATGTGTCTGTAATTCTGTAATAAATCTCACGGTGTTTTGTAAATTGAAAACCCATTGATGTCAAGCTTTGTAAATTATATTAATGCGCCAAATCCAATTAAAATTTTACTGGTTCATTTATTTGTATAATACCACAAACGCAACATTTAAATTAAAAATTTTTTAGTTTGAGACAGCCAAAAAATTCTTGAATCCAAATTGAAATTTATTAGGTACATGTATTATTAAATAGTTAAAAATAGTTGGATATGGGCTTAAAGTATACCATTTTTTAATTCGATGTTCTGCAAGAATTATTATTTCCCAAGAAATTTACAAAATTAGATTTAATATTTTATTTTATTTGATTCCGTTTTTAACGATTACAAGTAATGTATCACATTATATTTTGACACATATTCATAATATGTCAAAATAATTTGTCCTTTCACTCGAAAAAATAAATTTAAAATTATAAGCATGACAACTGGATAAGAAACATATGGATTTCCGGTCTAAAAGACAGAACCATTCTTGGAAAATTTCACTTTTGGTCCTCACCCTATTGTCTTTCTCATGTAAAAATAAAAGGTTTATCACCTTTTTCATAATTTGTATAGGAATATGATTATTTAGAAATTATATTACGAAACAAATTAGTAAAATTGTACTGAGAACATTGTTAACCTAAATAATTTTAAATCATAATACTTAAAATGTTATAATTACCTATCAGGGTTTATAATCCCCTGATTGCGTATAATTTATACTTATTATATTAATTTTTCTGAAATAAAAGGTTATGGTTTCAAGTGGAATGAACAAAGCCGATAAAACAGAATGAGTCATTTCTCGTGCAGAGGTCGTTTAATTCACCAAATAGCCGTTTTACACTATAAGCAGGTACTTTTATCGGATCGTACAACGTATAATATTGCTCACTGCGCTTTAAAATTTACAATCAGTCATGAGAGTAGCATAAAGACACAAGACAGTAATAATAACGTGCCATAATGGAGGTGGCTTGCTTGATTGCGACAGTTACAATTATATGTATATTCATGGCGGTTTGACAGGATTCTGCTGATACTCGCGTGCACTCAAATCGTATGTGTTTTCCATATGCTAGCTATTAACCTCCATATGCAATTGTTTGTATTCGTGACTCCAATGCCCAAAAGATGCGGCAAATTAGTAAAGGATTTCGAGCTATCCTATTATATCCGGTTTAGCTTAGTTCGAGGCACGTAGAAAATTGACTTTAGAAGTTTCTAGTAATGAAGGTTCGTTCAAAAATAATTAGCAATATTCCAGAAACATGTTCTACACTATGTTTTCTTAGGCTTGAGCAATTGTTCTTTTGTAACTTCTGTTCATTTCTTTCCGATATAAATTTATGGCGGTCACTGACCGGAAAACCCAGGAATTAGCTTGACATATTGAGCACTTTTGTCCACCGGACAAATGTAATTTTCGACTGAGAAATCCGGGAAATAGCCATGATTTTTTTTAAGTTTCAGCAGTCTACCGGAATGAGTGTGATGTGCAATATTACTCTTGTCAATGCATGGAATGGTTTAAATTATTTTGTAAACGACGTTCATTCAGTGGCGGATTTACCAGTAGGCTGAGTAGGCTGAAGCCTAGGGTGGCAGATTTTAGGGGGCGGCAAATTTGGGGCATTAATAAACGTATGCGAAAGAGTAAACTTGAGAGGCTCGAAACAGACAACCCTGAAATTGGAGAACTCATAAAGTCGTCGACTTTCTCAGAGCATAAAATGACCCGGAAATCCTTTCTTAAATAGAAAACGATCTGTGGATAGATTTAAGTTCGATTCATTGATTTTTAAAGCTTTTCTAATAATTTACGACAACTTCTTAAGGTACAATCGCAAATTTGGGATTTATCACCTCAAGGGGTCCAAGTTATGCAGCCCAAGTCATCGGCTAGAATAAAAAAAAAGGGTCGTATTGTATCGAGCGCCTGAAGTGTTTCCAGAATCGTGAGAAAACTCTGTCCTCTCGATTTTTCCTCTCCTACGAACTTACGGGCGTGACTCGCGAACTTGGTTAATTTTTTAAATCTACGATTGGTCAAGCGGGGGTGTTTCATCATCCTCAACTCGACCAGGCCCTGCAACGTGCAGATAGCAGTGGCTGACCGGCATTACTTAGTGAGATTTTTGACTTGACTTTTGACTTGGTAAGTTCACTTGTTCCCAAGGAGGCAGATTGGATCCAGAGGTCAAACCCTTTGACATAACGTCACTGGTCATGATCCAACAAACTATGGTCCCGCCACTTGGTGGTACGAAATACATTCAAGCCGCGTCTCGTACGACGACCTCGATATTGGCTGCAGCAGTCCTTTACCGCCTCTTTCACTTATTTCCAACATTTTGTATATCTTCCAATTATGAGATGCCAAATGAATTACTATGAGAGATTATGAGTCTAATAAAATTTGTGGGTTGTGCGAAATTATGCGCAGATGTTAAAAATAATTAAAAGGCATCATCATCAGCCGGATTGTTACCAGATAATTGAATGTATTGTTTTTAAACTGTGAGTAGGTGCAATAAAAATTGTTTAATTACATTTTCCTAATGTGCATTATTGTGGAAGTAGTATTAGGGCATACCTTACCCTGCATTATGAGTAGTACATGATTTAACTTTTACTAGCTCAAAAATAAACCTAAAAACTATTTCTGCTGCAATTTTAACTAAATCGTTGGGTTGTAAAAATAATGTAGGAACTGACACAACGATCCCCTCTTTCATAAATATATTAATTACGGGAAAAAGGTGGTGTAATTAGGACGATCGGTAGTGCACAAATCACAAAGTTAAAATTTCAGTATCGAATTGTAAAGGTCGGTAGGGGCGGCAAAATTTGAGTGGCCTACTGGCAGCAAATGCGCAAATCCGCCACTGCCTTCATTAAAGATATTTTTATAAGATTAGAGCTAACAGCACATAGTGCATAGTGCTTGCGTCATTTACTCATTTTTTGTGCTGTCGGACTTTTAATTAATATTGTAATCGGCTTGTTAATTAATATTGCTGTCTGGCGAAATAAGTACAGAGCTGAAGAGATACGTCTGGGAACGATAAATAAATACTTTAGCGTATAAAGGGGAGCATGTCAATTAATAATGTGCAATCAACGAATACTGAGAAATTATGTATCGTCGAATATTCGATTAGATTTTTTTGAGTTTATCAATACAATATTCATGCACATTGTTTTGTTAAACTGAAAGGTTCTTTGTCATTGGTCTGAAGATAGTGTGCTCCTGGGTTTGCTGGATAACTGCTAATTCCACCCAAGAACGCAATTTCCTTTGTACACATTTTTCCTGTAAATTCGGAATACGATGTGCACTTCAATGAACAGAAGTCAGGACCCGGATTTGATATTTGTTCTGCTAAGTATAGGAAAGATCGTCCATGAGAGCAGGCAGAAATGAAATCATACTGACAACCTTTTTGTGACGAGCCTCCATTAGGATAAAAATCGTAATGGCCAAGGTTGTATGTATAACCCAATAATCCAGCATTTGTGTGTATGACTTCCACATAAAGAGCATCGTCAGGTGAAAGGCGATGATTCAAACAAAGGCCAATCTGGATCCAAACTTAATAATATATAAATATGTAAATTAATAAATTAACAATTTTCCACGGATCAAATTACGTTCATGTCGATAAAAATTAATTTAAGTTTGAAATATAAATTTACATACCTATAGTATGGTTTACTTTTCTATTTACACTTTGACCTGCAATTCCCATCATATGAGCTCCAATAGAATGACCGATTAGTGTTGTCGCTTTAGGATTCATTCCATTTTCGGCCAGAAACTTGATTAATTTGCCAATGTGATTTCCTATTAATGATGTAAATAATTTGGCTGCTGAATAGGGCCCATTAGCCAAAGGGCTCTAGTTTACCGTAATGACGTTCGAATCTGTTGTCTGCTGCAGAGCTAGATAGAAAAAATATTCTAAAATAATAATTCTTCGCGATACGTTTTTTAAAATCATGTATTACTTTGACAGGGAATTTTGTTTTATTTGAAAGAATCTAGATCGGAAACGTAATATATAGGAGAGTTTTTTAAGGGTCCTGAAAAACTTCAAATTCTAAACATTTTCTAAACTCTTCTACCAACAGGTTGTTTTTGGTTTTGAAATAAGCATGGAAATTAGAAAGTGAAATAGCTTTCAACTTGTTCATTACGTTGACTATTAGAATAAATATTTTTGAGTATAATATTTTTCAAATTGAATAATTTTTCATCAACACTTTATAAATTATACGACTTTTAATCGATGTAGCGCTTGGAATTAAACCATTGTTACCATGCTAATCCTTCTTTGATGTAGGATTCTATTTTAAATTGCAAGCCTCAAGAGAAAAATTTATTTTTATGTTGAATCGTTTCAAATTGAACCATTTAAAATTTAAATCGTATTGTCCATTGAAATTGTTCTTTTATAGTCAGGCAATTTAGAAATTAAAGTTTCAAAACTAAATAAGTCAAAATTGTGACGGATTTTAATTGCACAGTATTGATTTAAATGCGTTAAGAATTTTACCCAATTAGAAGCTGAAGGTTTGAAAATTTCCATTTTTTACCATTTACAATTCAAAAATTACAAATGTTTAGTTTTAAATTGGGAACGTACAGAATTGAATAATTTGAGATTGTGTCTACAAAGTTGGACAATTTAAAATGGAAAACTCAAGTCGGGTCCGAACGTCGAGGCCCCTCTCTTCTTTTGATTGCATCTTGCACAAAAAAATTTCTAAAATGTCTTAAATACCTCTTCCCAGAAGGAGGGTGAAGTTAGGAAAAATCTAAACAAATTTACAGATTTTCTTCGAACATTTGTGAACTCAAAACGTTTTTCAAACTGATAAAATATTCAATATTTTACTTTTTACGGTTATTTATTTGCAAAATCTTTATCTTAAAAACGAATGAAGATAGGAAGCCGTCGAATGGCTCGAGAAGTGCAGTTTTGCCATGCGAGTTCAGTGCACTAATTAAATAACGTTAAACAATGTGAGCCTGTGTCCAGCAAAACAGGACAAGTGGTAGCAAAAAAGTACTCTTTCTACGACGAAAGTAATTTCAGAAGCAAGACAAATGCCCGAAAACAGGTGTGATTGAACGAAGAAGGGCCCTCAATGTCGTCGAGATTACACTTGCAGAGCGGATCTTCAGAAAATCGAAGGCCAATTGCGAATGTTAAATCAATTAAGAATATTTTCGATAGACAGTTTTTTTAAATAATTACATTTCCCCTTAAATCTGCAGAAAATTTTCTTCAGTTCAAATCTTATCAAAATTCTCAAAAAGTTTCCAAATATTAATGTGAAATCTAAAAAAAGTCCCATAAAATTTTCTAGATTATTTTTCGACAATTCGGAAAATGTTTTTAAATGTTTAATTTTGTTAATTCTAATCTTAAGATTCATTATTATAAACAAAAAACCATTTCAATTTCCGTTAAATTGTTAGGAAAATTGTTTAATTTTTAAAAAACGTACCAAATATCTCAAAAACCGTGCAAATTTTATTTCGAAATATAAAAATGCATTATAGAAAGTAAAAAATAGTTTCAATTTCGGTAGAAATGGTAGGAATTTTTTTTATTATATTCAAACCTGTCAAATATCTCAAAAAGCTTTTTTTGAAATCTAAAAAAAAATATATAATTTGCTTAAAATATTTTAAAAAAATTCTAAACTGTAAATAGTATTTTAATTTTCTTCCGAACTTCTAAATATCTTTTAGAGTCAATTTAGAAAATCTGGCTTAATGTCTTATTTTTTCAATTTTATCTTTTGAAATGCATTACCCAATTAAAAAAATTTCAACTTCCGTAGAAATAGGAGGAAATTTTTTTATATTCTTTATACCTATTAAAATTCTCAAAAAGCTTGCAACTTTTATTTAGTTGTCATTTTAATAAATTGCAATGTAGGAAGTATTTTTGTAAAAAAATCGTTTATTTGAAAACTTATCTAGAATACAAAAATTTAAAGGCATTTTTTTATATTTCGCAGGATTCTTAAAAGAACTTTACAAAGAATTTGAATAATTCTAAAAGATATTTAGAAATAGTGAAAAAAATTTACAAATTATTTGCAATTGAGAATATTTAAAAAAAATTACAAGAACCTAGTAGGAGGTATAGGACCTTCATAGAAAAATGGGGGAAGGCTGGTGGCCTACGAAGTAAGGAGAGGAAGAGGGAAAAAGGGGGTCGAAGGAAGGTTAGTTTGATTTGGTGTTTGGATCGATGAGAAGGGGGGGGGGGTGATAAAGATTGTGAGGAAAACTGCTGTCTGCATTTTCCAGTAAAAGGCGGATGGTGGCTTTACCCTGATTTTTTTTGTAGCTTGTTGCCAAACGCTGAGCCACCTCCCTTTTGGCACCTTTCGCACTTTCCCCTGCTTTCCCGGATCATGCTGGCTGAAAAGATTGGATGGAAGGAAGCACCATGCTTGCTGGGGGTGGGAGTGAAAACGACGCGTGGGAGTGTCAAGTAGAGCAAATTGTCCTAGTCCTCCGCTTTTCCCGTTAGCCGGGAGGTTTACGTGTTAAAAATCGGCTAAAACGAGTATCTTTTAGTTTGAGACTTTTAGAGAAAAGAACTCAACCTAAACTAAAATATTTTATTCTATAATTTTTGGCTGATTTCCTCTATCTATAGCGCTTAAGGAGCATATAACCAAATTCGCCACAAATTATACATTTTTTTAGGTTTCAAATTAATGTTTGAAAGGTTTTCGATAATTTTCATAGATTTAAAGAGAAGAAAATTTTATGCAGATTCGTGGGGAAATGTATAAAAAAAAATGTGTCGAAAATATTCTGGATTCGGTTAATATTCGCAATTGGGGTTTGATTTTCTGAAGTTCCGCTCTGTAAATGTATCTAAAAGACGTTAATACGGTCCCTTCTTCGTTCAATTAAACTAATTTCGGGCATTTGGCTTGCTTCTGGGATTACTATTGTCATAGAAAGGGCACTTTTTGTAGCCTCTTGTCCCGGTATGTTGGACACACGTCCACACTAATTAAAGAGAGAAATATTCAAAATTCGAAAGACTTTCAGATTCTTTTGTAAGACATTCATAGGTGTTTTTGTATGAATTGTGTGAGCTTAGACGCCGTAGACCAAATATTTTTGATGTGACTAGACACTTCGATATTATAAAAATACTTCGAATTAGAAAATTATTTCCAATTAAAAAGAATTCAAATAAAAAAGTTTCGAGATTTGAAAAGAATGAAAGTTTAAATTAAAAAATCATGCACACTAAAATTGTTCGTGATTAAAGAAAATAAATTATCTATAGGAATATTACTGGAATTTTTGAATATAAAGTGAATTCGAGTAGAAACTTTTTTTATTCAAAAATATCTACGTTTCGAAATATTTGAAATAACTTCATAATTTTAAATCCTATCCTTGAAATTTTAAGTAATGAGGATTGTAAATTAATTGAAACTTTAATTGAATTTTGGAAATACGAAATAAACGCTGATTTCAAAATCTTAAAATTAGGGCTTCAAACACATTTTCGTTAGTTTCCTTTAAAAGCTCTTATATTCCACGAATTCCGAGGTCTGGATTTTTAAAAATTAATTTAGAAAAAGGTCTTGAAGATGTTACCCAAAATTCTGTAGCAACCCTGATAGTATTCGACTTAATAGAAATGTTAAAGCAGTGAAATATTTATTTTTTAAGTATAAAATTACCATATCGAACTAAGTTACATGATGGGCTGTCGCTAGAACCCATAAATCCGTGCGTTATGATGTAAGTGTGTCGGTTAGTATCGAAATAACTTTCTTTTAATGCCATTTCATTGTTGATTCTTAAAATGTCATATTTATCGCCGGATTCTTTAGTATAAAGTTTATTAGTTACCACTTGGTTAAGGTCAGAAAAAACATTAAGTAAATTAAAATCGGGAATATCTAAATCAAATTGGACAGGATTCTCGTAATCGTCGAATATGATCAATGATTCATTGCTAAACATATCAATTTGTCCTTCATAAAAATCAGTGAGTTCATCCATTATATTCTCAAGTGCAACTTTGTCCACTCCGTTCCCAATAATTAAAGGAATGTCTGGAATCCAGTTTCGGCTTTCGTTCGTAATATCGGGTAGCGCAAGGCCTGGAAGGAGACAATACAAAAAATAAAGATTATTATTATTATTTGCATTTCACAATATAAAGATATTTTCTTTTTGGGGTTCTCATAGATTTGGGCGAAAACCCTTATACTGTCGGTTGACTCTCGAGATCATATTCATATATCCATTGGGATCAAGTTGATCTGCTGTCTCAAAAATCAATAATTTATTCTGGTCGATCAAAATGCTCTTTATGATGATATCATGTTTGTTGCTTGTCAAAAACATATTAATTTTCGTATGATTTTTAAAATTATTTTTTACTGTGATGTGTCCGTCGTACTTCGTACTTTTAAGCCAAGTTTATGTTAGTCATAAGTAAGTTAGTCACGACTAAGTAAGTTTGATTATATATTTAATATTTAAATAGGGTGCGAAACCCTTTAGTGCAACTATATGTCACCTAATTTAACACTAAACTTTTTATAATAAGGACTTACCAGAAGTCAGTAATGTAGGTAATACGATTAGGAACGCAAATTTCTTCATCTTTCTGCAGGGCTGCACTTTTTTTAGACTATTTGCACAATCATTACACGTTTACTTGGTAAATAGATATTTAAGCCATTATTATTTACTAAAATTTTTTTATTCGATGCCAATTAGATTCTAAATTACGAATATGAGTCGTTAAAATACCTAAATTTGATAGGACGCACGAACTGGGCTATAAAGTATGTCAGGTGGTAGTCTTTTCGACATTAGTTCACGACTAACGACTGGCCTCCGCTGAGAAACAGTCAACGGTGCGGTTTAAATTCCGATGTTGCCGAAGGAAAGTCTAGGTAAAATTCAAATTTTTCAAAAATGGCAACTTTTGAATTTTTCCTGGGATGAGTCATTAACCAGCGAGGCGGACACCCCGATGCAATTAGTAGAAGGCTACTTTCGTTTTTCTACAACGGATGATCCTTACATTGTTACAAGATAAGGGCATGTTACAAAAACTAAAATGTTAAAAAAATGACTAAACTAATTTAAAATATCTGAATTAATTTCAATATATTATCAGAAAAATGTGAAAAAAATATTGATGAAAATCGGTTAATGTTTTTAGTAATAAAAAAACTCTTTTAGCGAAGTTAGAAGAACTCTCAACTGGGCTTCAAGATATTAACCGATTTTATACTATCTTTTTTTAATCTTCTTGTCATAACTCAATAAAGCTAATTAAATGCAGCCTCATAAAATTAAATTTAATAATATTATATCAAATTTTAATGTTTCTAAAGTGGCTCTAATCCTCTAACAGTGGGAAGTTTGTGCGAAGAAAGCAGCCGGCCGCAGGACCGGCAGTCAAGTTGAGTTTTGGTATTGTGAAAAAATTGTAGGGTTTTGGGGTTTCTGCATCCCAGAAAGTGCGAAAAAAACATTAGAGACTTGAAGAGACATGTAGATTCTCGCTTTACCTTATGTGTCGTTGAATATTTTTGTATTCTCTTTTTCCAGTTTATAAAGCTAATGTTCATGTACATTGTATTGTTAAACTAAAAGGTTCTTTGTCGTTGGTTTTAAAATAGTATGTTCCTTGATTTGCTGGATAACGGTTGATGTCACTCATGAATGCGATTTCCTTTGTACACGTTTTTTCAATAAATTCTGAATAGGATGTGCACTTCAATGAGGAGAAGTCAGGATCAGTATTTGATATTTGTTGTGCTAAGTATTTATAAGATCGTGAATGAGAACAGGGAGGAAGAATATCTTTCTGACAACCAGGTTGGAACGAGCCTCCATTAGGATCAAAATCGTAATGGACCAAGCTTGATCCAAACCTACAAATATATGAAAAAATGTGTAATAATTAAATTACGTCCATGGAAGTTGAAATTAAAATAAGCTTAAAATATAAATTTACATACCTATAATATTGTTCACTTTTTTATTTACAGTTTGATCCGTAAACCCCATAACGTGAGCTCCGAGAGATTAACCGATAAGAGTTGTCAATTCAGGTTTCATTCCATTTTTGTATAGAATTTTGATTAATTTGCCAATGTGTTTTCCTACACGTGGTAAAAATAATCTGGCTGCTGAATAGGACCCTACAGATAAAGGGTTCCAGTTTACTTTTTTTTCATTTAAATAAAGAGTGTTGCTACATGGAGAGAAATTGCAAGAGATTAATTCACGGAAGCTTGTGATTTTAGAGCTAACATTTTTACGCGATTTAAAGTCTCAGAATGTGTGATCTAAAAGCATAGAATTCGAGACCTGAGAGCACAGGGGTGTAGACTAATGTCTGAAACTTCGAGACCTATGTTTTAAAAGCAAGGATTCCGATTCTGAATTAATCATGGAAAATAAAAAGTAAGAGACATCAGAATATGTTCATAAGGTGGTTTATCAATACTTACTTTTTTAAATAGAATATTTACCAAATTGCATCATTTTTTATTAAAAAAGGTAAATACTGCAATTTTAAACTAATAGCCCTCGGAATTAATTAATGTTGAATTGTACAGATTCTTCAGCGATGTACGATTATATTTTAAATTGCAAACCTTAATAGCTGAACATATATTTCATGTTAAAAGCATTTTAATTGAACAATTGAACATTTCAACCGTACTGTCCTTTCAAATCGTTCTTTTATAGTTAAGCAATTTGAATGTTCTATGTTTCAACATTGAATGGGTTGTAAGACACTGAATAGTATTACGGAATTTTCCGTAAAACTGATTAACTATAGTAGTAGGGTTAACATTACAGAATTTTCCGTAACCTTAGCCCTGAATGATCTGGAAAAGGGCCTGGAAAAAGCCATAAGAAAACTTCCGTAACGGTAGACAGTTCATAAGTTAAAATCGTGAGGGTTTGAATTGCACAGTTTTAAATTAAAAGCGTTTATAATTAAAACATTTTAAATTAAAAGCTGACGGTGTTCAAAAGTGAATAATTATACATTGAAACATTAAAAACTATTCAGTTTTAAAATGAAAACGTCAATAATTGATTAATTTCAGTTCGGCCCTTCAAAACTGAAAACTGGAAAGCGCGGCTAGGTTCGCCGAAGTTCGATAAACGTAGATCAAGTATTTTCAGTGTGTCTAGAAACTTTGATATTATCAAAATACATGCTTTCAAATCACAAAATATTTTTTGTAAATAATTCAAATTATAAATTCTTTCCAATTTAAAAGAGTTCAAATCGAAAAGTTTCGAGTTTTGAAAATAACACGGAGAAAAATATCCTGTGTTGATCCAACACGGAATTTGTTTTACGGCTCGCGCGCCGAACTCTGTGTTGCATCAACACGGCGCTTCAAGTTGTGTGGCGATCGTTTAGCTTTATAATTAACACGGCATCCTCTAGTTTCTACCGGGAGACTGATTTTCTTCCCAAATACGTTTCAAGCGAGTGTGAGCCTACTTTTTTTCACCTCCGTTTAAAATACACGGAGTCGTGTAAAATCAAAGCGCCACCGTGTTGAGACAACACGGCGCAACGAATAGCATCAACCTTTCCCGTCGCATTCATACAAAATACTATTTTCTTGAATTTACACGATATCGTTTCAAGGAAATTGCCGTGCTGTATTCACAGGATATTTTTCTTCGTGAATGAAAATTGAAATTAAACAATTATAGACATTAACATTTTTCGTGCTTGCATAGGAAATTAATCGAACTAAAGTGGAACTAAAGGGCATGCTAAGCCGTCGCAATACAACGTATATCCGTGCGTTATGATGTAGATGTGTCGTTTCGTATCAAAATGACTTTCTTTCACTGTCGTTTTATTATTGGCTCCTAAAATGCGAAATTAATCGCGGAATTCTTTAGTGTAAAGTTAAAAAGTTACTATTTTGTTAAGGTCGGTAAAAACATTAAGTAAATTAAAATTAGGTATTTTTAACTCAGCTTCAACTGCCTTCTCAATGTCATCCAAAGGTATAAGTGGTTCGTTGCTAAACATCTTAATTTGAGCACTGTAAAAATCTTAAAGCTGTCGCTTAATTTTCGCAAGTGCATTTTTCCTGCTTCGATTCCAATAATTGAAGAAATGTCTGGCATTAAGTTTTTTTTTCTTTGGTAGTATAAGGTATCACAAGACCTGGAAGAAGGGCACGAGAAAGATGAAGTTGAGAGATATCTCATAAAAATTACCTTTTGGATTTGACGAAGGTATATGTATAATTTTGACGCCACTTTTCGGTCCGATGTCTGTAATTCGTCCATCATGTTTTAGACGAGGTTTTAGACCAAGCGTATGTTATTCATAATAAAATTAGACACGGAAAAGTCACTCACGCCTAAGTTCATTTGATTATGTATTAAATATTTGAACATATACGAGTTACACATTTTTAGTGCTGTATATTTAGATAGTCTACGAAACCCCTTTTTTGCAGGAATATGCCACTTATTTAACGTCAGTGTTTTTATATTGAGGATTTACCAAAAATCTGCAACGTAGGTAATAAAATTAGGAAGGAAAATTTCTTCATCTTTTTGCAGAGCTGCAATTTATTTGTCGAAGTTCCACAATCCACAAAATTTGGTTAAGGTAGTATTATACAAATTTACTCGATTGATATACTTCTCCTTACTGTTAGTGACTAACTTTATCCAAAATATTTTTCCCCAAGGTAGCAAATACACTTATGATTATTTTGGAATATTTGAACATTGTTGCTTGAAATCGAGAAATCTACTATCTGAAACTGCTTTGAAATGTTTGCGCATATTTTCTTTTTTGGCTGACAGAGTATAGATACAAAAAAATGAACTTTAAAAAAATAAGTAATGCTTTTTTCAGACATTTTTAACCTTCGCCTCGTTCCCTTTGTAACGGATTTTCTATAGTAAGTTTATGTAACTTTAACATAGTCATAATGGTGGCGGTGACTCCCCCTTCCCTACACGCGTTACATATTTTTCAAACGTCCCTAACCTTAAAATTGTAATTTAAATAAGACTGGTGACCTTCTCAGCATAAAACATCAACCCAAGACGACGCTCTCGGTCCCCCCCCCCCCTCCTCCCACCCCCCGCCCAAT
>JAAAKG020132643.1:0-37381 GCA_010014905.2 Druon quercuslanigerum
TGAAGTACTTTAACGTACTTTATTGTACTCTAATGCATTTCCCAAAGTTTCAGCTCGATCTTTTATTTAAAAAAAAAAAGTTCTCAGGTTCAAAAAAATATTCAGTGAACTGAAAAAGTGAGTCGGTAATACAGGTATTTCGCTGTGTCAGATGCCCTCAAGCCAAATAACGCATGATATGAAAAAAAGTCAAGAGAAGAAAAATGTTGCTTTTTGAATACCCTACAAGATTATCATAACAACTTTTTAAATTTGCTTGAAAAATTTCAAAATTCAAATTTTGACGGCATAAAAAATAATGGGAAATCCAAAAATTACACTTTAGTTTTTTTAGTTAATTTAGTTTTTGTATGTTTTTAATGCTATTTTTTTACGATTAAAACTATAAATAGAATTCAACTATATAGCTAGAAATTAAAATTTTAAAAGTATTTTTTAAACCATTCTGATTTATAACTTGAAAATTCAACTCTTTTTTTTTTAATTCGTCCTTGGGTTAAAAATTCATCTCTTTTGGTTACAATTTCAACTATTTTGTTGAAAATTTTTCTCTTTTGATTAAAAGTTGAATTATTTGCTTGAAAATCAAGGGCTATTGGTTGAGGTTGAGGTTTTTCTTAAATTCGAACATTTAGCTGAAAATGCAACTATTTGTTTGGAAATTTATTTGTTTAAAAAACTCTAATGATTTTCAAAAACCATTTAACTTTTTATCTTGATAACTCAATTCCATTGTTAAATATTTCTCCTTGAGTTGAAAACTCATCTCTTTTGGTTGAAATTTCAACTATTTTGTTGAAAATTCGTCTCTTTTGATTAAAAGTTGAACTTTTTGGTTATAAATTCAACTGTTCTTGATAGAATCTTTTTGTTTAAAATTTCGACCATTCGGTTCGAAATTCAGCTATTTGGTTAGAAATTCAATCTTTTTTTAAAGTCAAGTGTTTTCCAAATCATTCAACTTTTAAAGCGTTTCATATTGAATTCAATATAGTACCTATATATTAATTTTATTTAAATTAATTGGTTACCCTATTTTCCTGAAAAATCACCCTATTTCCCATGTTTTAAGAGCATTTTGGGCTGTGCAGTCTACAGTTGCCAGAAACTATTTTTATTCGTATGATCCAGAAAACAAATTTTTAAAAATGCGACTTTTTTCTGACGATAAATTAAAGAGATTAGAAGGCTTACATAATATAACGTGTTCATTATTAAACATGATTACAAGTTTTTTAATATGCATTTTGTGACCCATTAACTTGGATAGTTGAAAATTCGGAAAAGTTAAATTTTGGCTGCTGTATTTTGCAATTTAGTTTTGATTACTTCAGATGAAAAATTAGTCTTTTTAATTTCAATGACCGGGAAAAATGTTTTCCAATTGAGTAAAAACCGTGAAATTACCGGGTATTGTTACCAGCGATAAAAACAGCCACCCTTTAATTTTAAAATATTTAAATTATCTTCGAATTATGTGTGCGCTGTTTAACAATTATAAAAGAGTTATTTTAACACAATTTTTAGATTATTTTTTAATATAATGGTTTTAAATAAGCGTCTTTTTATTAGATCGAAGTCTAAGGATCGAGGAGAGACAGAGTACAGCCAGACCCCTAGTCGGAGTGAAACTATGTACAAGAGTTTTACGACTATTAAAAGGGAAGCAGAGGGTAATAACAATGAGGACAGTATTTCCATATCGAGCAGTAGATCGTCATTAGCGTCATGGGATCTGGCATTGAGGCAATCATTTAACAAGCATGTAAGTACTTACACAACCATAATTCATCCTCGTCTTCATTGACACGACACTTAATGGATTTTTACATAATTAGCTACAATTTACGGAAATTAAATCTGAATGTCTGATTATAAAATGCAATTCTCTGATTTAAAGGACGATCTATAACAGGGCAATATTTAAAAAAGTGCCAGTACTTTTTAAAATGCATGACTTTTCATTCATCATTTCAAGATTCAGGGTTGCTAGAGTCTTAGAATTAAAAACAAATAGAAGACAGGAAATCTTTAAATTTTCTGGAATTTGTCGTTTATCTATATCATTCATTCTAAAATGTCAATTTAAAAGACTGCAGTAAGTTTGTAATTATTTTTTTAAAACAAACAACCAATGGGATAATTAAATAATTTTTCATGCTTCTAAAATCCTCAAGATTGTTAATGAATTTTTTCTTAAAATATAAAAATTATTGTTGTAATTCATTACACTCGTTTTTTTCAATTAGACGCTGTTTTATATTTTTTACTTCTGAAGCTCTGGACTAGTGATATATGTTGTTTGCTTATCTGTATTTTTTAAATATTCCATGAGTATATCTTTTAAAACAGAAATGCGTCCATAGATTAACATTTGATTTTATTAGTGCATTTTTAAAAGAATTTTCAAAAAAAAAAGTTTGTTTAAAGTATAAAATTGTCCATAGATTTTTATTTTCGCAAATTCCTGAGTGTTTTTTCAAGAATTTAATGTTATTTTCTATTTTAGTTTTGAAGCCCTGGATTAATAAAATAATTTTTTCTATTGTTGTATTTATGAATATCAATTAATGCAACGTTTGAATTCATTTATTTAAATTTTTTAGTGATTTGAATTCTAATTTTTGTTTAAGAAAAGGTTTTCTAAAAGTTGGCGCTTAGGCTTTTAAGGTTTATTACGAGGGTGGTTTGAAAAATAAGAATTTTTAAATTTAGTAGTGTTCATAAGTTGTTTTTGGAGAAGCCAAGTTGAGATCAAAATTTTTGTTGAAATTTGACTCTAGCGCATCGAAATAAAGGTTTCAATTTTTGAGCAATTTTCTGAGCCAAAACATTGTGGCGAATATACTTTTTTTGGATTTGGTTTATTGCAAATTAAAAAAAAATGGAAAATTTCGGACCTAAAACTACTTTAGGTCAAACCAAAGAAACATGCAATTATTTATATACCACAAAAATAGATTTTTGGCCATAGAAAATTGTACAAAAATTGAAATTGACCCCGATGCGCAAGGGTCAAAATATTAACCGATTTTAAATTTTGGTCTGACCTTGATTTGTTTTCTTAAAAGGCGTTTTAAATTTGGGAACTTATTTAAATTCCCTAGCAACCTTTGAAACTTGAATTTGAACTTTAAGGCGGTTAATTTCAGAATACACAGTCTGATAGCCGTTGCTACCTTTAAAAAAATGTTTAACGATTGTTTTTGGGTGTTATTAAAAAAAGTTCCTATTTATGTAAACTAATATCTTATTTTTTTAAAAAATCAGTTTTAAATACCGACGATTTATATGATATGCGCTCATGCATCACATTATAAAATGCTCATTATTTAATGGAATATACAAAATAATTTAAGAGAAAAAAGGTACATTTGAAAGAAAGTTTGTATTTTCAATACCTATTATCGAGTTTAAAGGTGCGCAATTCTTTAAAGATCTGTATCAATTTATTAATTTTAGTTTTAATATATTCGAATCAGTGATACGTGAGAAACCCGCAGTCAAGTATCCCCAAATTTGGCGTTTCTTTGTTCTATTTTATGCCCTTTTCACTAATAAAAATAATATTTAAATAAAAAATATTTGTATCTCGTGAAAACGTAATTTTTCCGCTATTTTTTTTTTAGGTAAATTATTTTAATGGAAAAAATCATTAAAATTTTGTTTAAGATTATTAAAAAATATATGATTTCTTATAAAAAGACTTATTTCTACATGTAAAGTAACCTTTCCCATAGTTTCCCCATTTTCGTGAAAGAATTGCCGAATTTCCTCTTTTTTGAGCTATTTTCATCTTATAATGTGACGCATGCGTCATTTTCATCCAACTCATCGACATTTAAAAACGATTTTTGTAAAAGAACAAGATGCCAGTTTACACAAATGGTACAATCGAATCCAAGTAATAGCCAGAAACAATATACAAGGAGTAAGCGAACAAAGCATGATAAATCTATTTTTTTTTAAATTAGTCGTGCATGTGTTTTTGCATTTTCAGCTCTCGAGGAATATGATTACTGCGCAATAAAAATTCTGTAAACTTTTAAATATATAATTTAAAATTTGTATATTTTGTACTAAAGTGTTCAGTAAGTTATAAAAACTACATAAATCCAAGGTAATATATTGCATAATTCGATAATATTGGATAATCAACCAAAGTCGAGGCCCCTTACTTTTTCTTAATGAAACTCGCTCAAAAAGTCTCTGAACTGCTTAATAAAATAAATTTTTAAAAATCGCACATATTCATTTTAAATTCTTTAATGCACTACATTTAAAAAATTCTGAATTATTCAATAATTTACTTTTTGTGAGGATTTATTTTAAAATACTTTATCTTGAGAATGAATGAAGATATGAAGTCATTTAATTGTTCTAAGTGTGCAGTTTTGTGATTTGAATGCAGTGAAATAATTAAATTTATGTTAAAATCATTGATACGCAGGAAATATTATTTATCAGTGTTGGCGCGTGGCAATATTAACTCCAGATGCAACACTCCGACTAACACTGATAAATAATATTTCTTGCGTGACAATGATTTTAACATAAATTTAAAATTACATTGCACTCACATCACAAAACTGCACATTTAGAACCATTAAACGATTTTCTATCTTCATTCGTTCTCAAGATAAAGTATATTTAAATAGATCCTCATAAAAAGTACATTATTAAATATCTCAGATTAAAAAAAAAGTCGCTTTCTGGGAACAGGTGAAATTCGATGCTTGAAAAAGGGAGACAGAAACTCTGTTTTTTGGGATGTTTTGCCTTCTAACTATTGACAAAAATTGTTTAGGATAAAAGTGATGATATCGTTAAATTCGGAAGACTTTAAGTTTTCAGATGCTTTTTATTAAACAATTCAAAGAATTTTTTGAGCGAAATGCAATCAAAAGAAGGGACAACTTTAGACGGTTTCTTCTGTATAATCCTATTTGAATTTTTCTTTTATCTTAGGTGTTTTTAAGATACCGCATTTGTTTAATTATTGAGGAACCATCTCAAAGTGATATATCATGTTTTGTTTGCTTACTCCTCATATATGGTTAAGAAATTTGTGCGAAAATCGGTCGCAACGCGACTAACAGACGATGTATATTCTGAACTGACCGAGGAGTATAAGTTCAGGAATGAATAATAAATAATAAATGAAGCAAATATTGGATAATGACCCACTTAATGTAAATTGTAGTCTGTGTCGTCCTACGAAGGGCACTCGAACGAAAAGAAAGAGATTCACACCAAATGTAGTGGTTTGTGCCGAGTAATATTACCCGATGGTTCCACTACAGTTGTGCCCACTTGCCAAACGGAGACCATTAAAGACGTGGTGACTCGCTTACTCGATAAGCGAGCTTTGCGATTTTCTAACTATGACGTACTTTTACTAGCCACAGATGAGGTTAGTGTTACTTTCTGTACATCTGGTGCAAGTTGTAAAATGCGACTAATACCAAACGCTGGGCTGCTGGGCTCTTATCTTGTATAATTCACATTCTATCCTAGAAGATGTATTACTTAATCCGGACCTATTCGGTATGCACTATGCACGCTTCAGCGATTATCATGGTCGATTGTCATATTCGTTACACACCGCATCCATTTTGCAAAATGACTCCCAAGATAATTTATGTGCATGATCGTCACACACACTTTGGCAACTAACAATAGGAATCTGATGTAATTTAAGAGTTTCGAAGGAAACGACAATGTAGAAATACGGTAACGACATCAATTGTGTGCCACATCTAATATTTATAATTTGAGAATATACATTTTTTAATTAGGGCCGATATGGGTAAGTGTGATACGAAATTAAAAAGTGATACTTTGGTTAATGCTATTTTAAATGTAGAGAATTTTGATGTACATTTGGCTATAGTTTCAGGTGAATTAAAAATTTTGTGAAAACGTTAAAATCTTGCTTTTTTCCTATCGAGAAAAGAATCTCGTCACTATGCCAAAGATTTCTTACAAATTATCATAAGCTTAGCAATAAGATTATTATACTACTTCAACTAAATAAAAAATAATCATTTTTCATCATACATCAAATTTTATATATATCGTTATTTTTTTAACAATTTCTATATTAAATTTACTGTACGAAACATTTAGAGAAAAATGATTTCTTTAGATATACGCCTATGGTAAAAAATTTTTCAAACTTAGTTTTTTAGATAATTCTTTAACTACAGCTCCTGTTAAAATTTGTTGTAACAATTTTTGAAGAATACTTCAAGAATTATTCAACTGTAATGTTTTTATAAGTTTGTATAATGTTTAATACAATTCAACCTAAACCTAAAGCCAATAACGTACAACAGTACTATACAATCCACCAGTGATGTTTCAAATATATGAGATTCTTCTTTCAAATTTTATAAATTATGTTTGAACTTACTACTTTTAATCGGCCTTTTCTATAATCAACAAAAATTTGACTGAAGAAATATTTTTTTTGTAGTGTGTCAATGATTTCAAATTTTTCGCAATTACCGGTAAGCGCGATAAGTGTAAAAAACAACCCACTAAAAACTAAATTTTACAAAATTCTACTTTCGTAACTATTAATAAAACATCTTCTGAGTCTTATAATATATGTTTGCTCTCAAATTTTTGTCATTTAGAAGAATAATCATCAAAATAAAAAATAAAATTTGGAATAAATGTTTAGTGATATTTAAAAAATTCCCTTTGTAAATTCTATGATTTCTAAATTGATTTAAAAACTATTTTTTGTGTAAATGTATAAATTAACATTTTATTTAACAATTATTGTTATATAATTAAATTTTTATTGAAAAAACACTCTCCTCTAACCTCAAACTTTTGACATAATTTATCATTATAATATTAAATTTTTTATCACAATAAGCCCTTTATTACACTTGCCCATATCGAAAATGATAAAGTAAACTATTTTATTATTAGCTAATCTATTGACGTATATTTTTCACTGTATCAGTGATATTTATGAAAAACTTGACTCATTACTGATGATTTTGCACATTTTTCCAGTAGATCCTAAGATCAGGTGGCCCACTATTGATGTCGTTGCCCTATGTATAGCAGAGCTGATTATTGAGGTATTTTAGAAAAAAAAATTATTTCGGACTTCCATTACAAAGTTCGTTTTCGAATTTTAAATAAGACAATAGACAATTTTAAGTTGACTTTTGAATCACTGCATTCTACAATTTCTAACGATCGAATTTATTTAAATGATTACTTATCACGGTTCTAATTAAAAAATTGCAGACTTGACACTCTTTCCCCTATTCCCCTCTTATCTTCCTTTTTAAAGAATTTCTCCTTTTTCTGTTTTCAAGAATATTACCAATTTTGTAGTTTTTTCGCGTAATTTCGAACTAAATTAATAGAATACCATAAAAAATTTGACTTTTTGGGTTTAAAATGAACTACTTTGGTAGAAAATTACCTTTTTTGTTGAAACTTCATATTTTTGTGACGAAAATTCCACTATTATTTTGAAAATTCGCCTTTTTTGTGTAAAAAATTAATTATTTTTTAATAAAAATGCAACTAGTTGGTTGAAAGTCGAAGTAATTTGTAAAAAATTAATTTTGCTTGTTGAAGATTCATAATTTTATTTGTAAATTCATCGCTTTGTTGAAAATTAGAATATTCTGTTCAAAATTCGGTTGATTTTTTTGGTTGAAAATTAATTTTTGAACTGAAAATTTAAGTATTCCAGATGGAGATTCATAATTAATCTTACTTGAAAATTCATGTCTGGTTCAAAATTAAACTATTTTGTTGAGAATTCATATTTTTTTATTGGAAATTAAAACACTATAGTAAAATTTGAACTACATATTCCGGTTATTAACCAGATATTAACTGGTAATGTTAATGTTCCATTTTTTTCAAATTTTTTTTCAGTAGAATACTCAAATATTTTGTTGAAAATGCATGTGTTTAGTTGAAAAATCGTCTTTTTTGGTATAAAATTAATAATCTTGTTTGAAATTCTTCCCGAAATTTAATCTTCTTTGGTTTAAAATTAATCTGTTTTGATTGAGGAATCAACTATTTTGATGAATTTTACTGTTTTTAAATAAAAATAAAAATCTAATTTAGTTCAAATATCAACTATTATATCTTTCGTTGAAAAACCATCTCTTTTCGGTTAAAAATTCAACTAGTTGTTAGAAAGTTGAACTACTTTGTGGAAAATTACTTTTTTTTGTGCATGATTCGAAATTTTAGTTCAGAATTCTTTTATTTTTCTGTTAAAAATCATTTTCATTAATTGAAAATCTCACTTCCAGTTTTAGTTCAAAATGTATCATTTTGCGTTCAAAAACGATCTTTTTTTGTTGCAAATTTTACTATTTAGTTGAAAGTTTAAGTAATTAGTTGAAAGTTGAACTTCGTTGTTATAAATTCATTTTTGTTTGTTTTAAGATTCAGAATTTTAGTTTAAATTTCAATTATTTGGTAGAAATTTCGTGTGTCTTTTTGAAAATGCGTATTTTGGTAGCAAATTAATCTTTCTTCTGAATTAAAAATTTAAGTGTATTCTGAAAAATTCGTCTCTGTTACTTGAAAGTTCAACTATTTGGTTGTAAATGCAAACAAATCTATATCTTTTTGAGTTTAAAAGTCAACTGTCTTCTAAAGCATTTGACTTTTTATCTTTAAAATTCTACTTTTTCGTTAGAAATCGATTTCTTTTGGTAGAAAATTAATGTTTTTATGTTGAAAATTCAACTATATTGACGAAAATTCAATATATTTCGATTTTAAATCGTAAGCGTTTCATATTAAATTCAATATGGTACCTAAGCATTAATTTTATTTACAAGAATTTATTTCCCTATTTTCGTAAAAAGATCACTCTGTTTTACCCCATTTTTGGAGCATTTTGGGATCTGAAATCTGAAATTGTAAGTAGTAGTAAATTAGAATATTCTCTCAAAAATAGGTCTATGAAACACTTTTATAATTTAAAGGAATGCCAGTCCTTTACCTGGAATATAGGAGTTTAAAAATCAAGAGTCCAAAAAATTGTTAGTTTCTTTCAGAAAATATCTATAAAAATTGAATAGCTCTCTATTTTTGAATGAGTTTATTATTAATTATTATTAATCGCAGCACGTTGAAAAATGCCCGCTTTGGTGATGGTAGCATAATTATTTCCATATTCATTTATAATTTACAGGAATTTTAAGTTTATCGAGAGCAGGAATGGATTGGCTTATTTATGTTGCTTTAGAACGCTTCGTGTAAATACAAACATCAATGTCTGATGGGGTTTTAAACAATCGCGGCCTGTTTTATTTTTGCAGTTAATCAATCTAAAGTATCCATCTGGGGTACTTGCGGGTCAAGAGGTTGAGGTTGTGCCATCGAAGGTGCTGAAGGTGGATCTACCTTCACGCAGAATAATAACCGTAGTTGCCCATAAAGGAAGAACGTTGAGGGATGTTTTGAGGCCTCTTCTCAATAAATATGGGTTCAAGCTAGAGCTTATCACTATCTGGGGCGAGGGTCATCCCCTTTCAGTGGATATACCAGCGATAAATGCACCTGCAAGGCTTGTCCTAACCTCAAATAACGAAGGTATTTTTTTTCAAGAAATATTACAATACATATTATTAGATGACGTCTTTGCTGCTTTAAAAAAAATATATCGTTTTTAATTGACCCCATTATCATAATTTTAAAGGAGATTTTTTAATTGGCATTGGAATCAAAAGTGATTATTTTTCTTCTGCAATTAATTTAAGAACAAAATTTGTTGCAATAAAATAAAAATAAGATTTTTTTATTTTTTGTCCTGATGTGAATCTCCAGGCTCGTCAGTAAAGCTATGTGAAATATCCCTGCCTTTAAAAATTTTACAGTTGAACTGACCTAAATTAATTATAATGTATATTTTCCGGAAAATGCTATATTTGTTTGTACATTTTTCAGATAATAAGGTAATATATTTCAACCGCGGATACGGGTCGAAACTTAATAAAATTCATATCAATTTTAATTTTATTTTTAAAAACACAAAAAAAAATAATGTTGCGTTTCTTAAGTTGAAAGATACAAAATTATTAAATTTATAAGTAATTATTATTATTTTTATGAAGCGATTAGTAAGCAAAAAAGGGATTTTTAAACTTATCCTCAGTAATTTTCTTCCTTCTCCTTCTCATTTAATACGTCTATTTCTATATATTATTTTGGCTACAATTTATATTAATTATATAAATTTTCAACCCTTATCCGCGGTTCAAATGCATTTTTTGGAAAATATACATTATAATTAATCAATGTCACTTAAACTCAAACTTTATAATTAAAATTTTGTCATAAGGACAACCGCAGGCTTATGCTGGGATCGGGTGCTAATCTGAAAAATTGCACCCAATCCCACCGAAATAGCGGTAAAATTTCAGCCATAGCGGCGTCCACGACCGTGAGATAGGTGGTTACAGTCTGTGACGGAATCCATATGACGATCCGACAAAAGTGTCGTGTACCTTGAGGACACGGAGCGACCCAAGGAAGCATTTTCTGCATTTCCCCCGCAAGTGTGTTAGCATATTTTTTACGCGCAGGGATGCTTTTCAGGCTATTAACCAGTGAAAGCTTGGCACCACCAAGATCGCCGATGATAAGGACGATTAATTTAAGAGAATATTCCGAGTACAATCGTCGCATCTCCCTTACAAGGCCTCTATACCTCTTTCTTTTAATTCTCCTTGGCTATGATGTTTTTGTCAGCTGTTGCCGAAAATTCTATAACGAACATGGTTCGCTTCTCGAAGTCAAGGAGAACTATGTCAGGCCTCGAGTGTGCAACAGAAACAATTGTTGAGAATATAAAGTTTCAGTATATATATTTTTTATTAATTGCAGAACAAAGATAAATATTATCGACCATAATGAGAATTAAAAAATCTTCACAAGTTCCCTATTATTATACTTGTTCGTACTTTATTATAATTTTTTCGAATTGCCCCATGAAGGTTAACACGTACTTTCCATAAGAAAGAAATATGTTTTGGTAAATTTTATTCAGAAACGTCAATGCAGTTATCTAAATACAAGTTGTTTCTAGTACATGACATATTTTATTTTAATATTTAGATATTTAAATAGATTGTTTTAGCAATTTATTATTGTTTTTAACCATTTTCTATTAGAATAGGGTTAGAAAGTTTTGGGTGTTTCCTAGTTTTTCTACTTATTTTAAACTTTTTGGTTTGAGCGACACTATGATTAATGAAAGTTAACATATTTTTAAAAATCATTTATTATTGTTAATAATCTCTTTAAATAAAACTAGAAAGTTGCTGGATTTTTATGAAATTTTTAACTTTTTGTCCACTTTTCACTTGTAGCGAGTTTATAACTAATGAAATTTAACAACTAGAATGGTTTAAACAATTTATTATTGTTTATAACTATTGTCTCCTATAGTAGTGCTAGATGATTGTGATTATAATATATTAGAATATTCTATTAGAATATTCAAAATGGTTCAGTTTTCAATTTTAATCTTTCCGAATTTTACAACCTATAAATAAAAGCCGTCGGGTCAAACTATTTTTTATTTAAACTTTAAAAGTTCTATGGTTTCAAATTTAAATCGTTAAAACAATCAGAATTGTACTAATTGGGTAATGGAGTGGCAGAATATTTTTTTCTTGTAAAATGAAAAGTGCACTAAAACTAAATGTAATTACTTAATGAAAGTTTTTTCTAACAAGTTAAAGTTTTGCATCTTTAAAAACTATCCTTTCTTAATTTTTTCAAGGTCACAGAGTTGTTTGCATACGTGTTTCCATATTTTTTTCTCAATACTATTTTCTTAAAAATGTATTATTCAAATTTGTTATAAATATACTACAATTTTTATAATTGTACGCAATATTTAAAAATATATATTATCTAAAATTCATTAAATATCCTCATTTTTAGTTGAATGCATTTTAAATAGAAATCTTTTATTTTTATAATTATATATCAAATTTAACTTTTTATAATGGAAACGTTTCAGAATAAAAGAATTTTAATAGTATACATTTAAAATTGAAACATTCGAATAGAAAGCTATAAAACTGAAGAATTTTTTATTTGCAGTACTTGAATCAAAACAATTCAGTTTAAAACATTATAAATTTACCATTTAATTATGTAATGTTATATAAATCTAGCTATTCCACCATCTGAAAAATGGGAAATTTCCAAAGAAAGCATTAAATACTGCACGCTTTTTAATGTGTAGCTGTTCGACTTAAAGACTGGAAAATAAAGAAACTAATTTACCAAATTCCTGTAAAAGCTTTCGAAATGGGTTTTTATTTAGATTTATTATTCTTTAAAATTTGAATAAAAGTCTGCATTCTTGGAAATTGACTATAAAAACGATCTAGATATTTTATTATACAGTTTCTCAGAGTATAAAAGATAGCGAAGATGTTTTTAAGTTTTACGAAAAATGGAATTCGAAGCCAGTGAATATTCTTTGGCAATTGTTTTTTTAATTCATTATTCTCCTACTCTAAGAATAATTTATTGAATTAACTCGAATTTAATTATTTATTACTGATTTTCATAATTCCTGGATTTAATTAATAATTTTGATTACAGATTTGTTGCGAGATGGCGAGCCAATGTGTTCGGAAGAAGTTACGCATGGTCAACCAACTTTAGATGAAATTACAAACAAAGTTTTTGAGGAATTACTGGTTGGAAAGAGTACAAATAAATATCAATATAGTGAAGGCTCGTGCAAAGTAAGTTTATATCCTTTGATTATCCTTTAAATAAAATCCGTAAAAGATTTCTAGAAACTGCTGTAAACTTTAAATCTGATCTTGAAGCTCTGATAATTCAAGTTTGGAAATTGACTTTTTCTAGCTACCCTGATATTAATGTTTAATTATTTAATCAATTAAAAACATATTTATTTTTAATAATAGTAATTCTTGTCATAACTTTCTCTATTTTTTACACCGAATAGTTTAACTTTCAACTAATTAAGATTAATTTTGAACAAAAAATAAAATATTAGTTCAAATTGTAACCGAATGGAAACATTTTTAAAAAAGAAGAATAATTTTCGACTAGAAAGACACGTTTGCATAAAATACATGAATTTTCAACCAAGCATTTAAAGTTTCAACAAAACTGCGTAAATTTGCAATTAAAAAAGACGAATTTTTAGCAAAATTGTTAAATTTTGAACAAAAAAAAAACTTTCTCAAACATAAAGGGAATAGTTTAATTATCAGATAAAAAACTGAATTTTTAACAAAATAGTTACATTTTCAAGTAGAAAAAAGAATTTTGAACAAAAAATAGAATATTTAAATTTGTAGTCTAAAAAATTAATAATAAATAGAATAAATAAAACATAAGAATAGTTGAATCAGAGTTGAATTTTCAGTTTAAAAAAAAGGTCAACCCCAAGAAAAAATGGAGTATCAACAAAATAGTTAAATTTGCAACCAAATAAATTAATTTTAACCAAAAAATGAATTTTCAAACAAATAATTATCAACCAAAAAGGCGAATTTTCAACTTAAAAAAATTATGTTTCAACCAAAGTAATAATTTTTCAACCAAATGTAATAGTTGACATTTTAAACATAAATTATTTTAAATTGAAAACCGTTGAATTCAGGCAAAAAGAACAAATATTTAAAACAATTTGTTAAATTTTCTTGTCGAAAAGACATTGTTTCTCCAAAAAAGTTGGATTTTTAGTCCGAAAATATGGTATGTCTTGGTTTTCGCTATGTACAATCGAAAAGTTTTCAAAAAACGTACTTTAAAACGTTCTTTCAGTAGATAATAAAGTTATATTTGTGAAATTCAGAATTACGTAAGAAAAACTGACCATGCTTAAAATAATAAATTTTTTCTTTCAAACAAAATGACCAATATTACTACTTTGTTTAATGAGTAAACTAATTATTATGATTAATAATTGGTAGAAAATATATACCTTTCATTTATTAAATTTGGGTCTTTCGCTGAACTTTGATCAGAACGCCTCTTCCTAAAAACTCCTATTTACGATTTTTTATTTTCCAGTCCGATGATCAGAGATCCGAGAGTTCTTCAATTCTCTCGAATAAATTTTTTACGCGTGATTCTTCAAGTCACGGAAAGAAGAAGGGAAAATCTAAAGGTAATCAAATCTATAGTTCGAGTGAAAAGGGAACTTTGAATGATTGTGGCCACGAAGAGAGCACTCGATCGTATCCACCTCTCATCGCCAAATGGCGAAATGGAGTAAAACTGCAGCTGCCAAGCAAATTTGATGGCGATGGTAAGCGAAGTAATTATATCGTTCAGAACTGCTTTTAGTTTATCTGTTTTAAAAATTGAAGATAAACTGTTTATTTTTTCACAGATTTATACGAAGGATTGAAACGAGCGCAAAGGTCGAGACTTGAAGATCAAAGAGGGACGGAAATCAATTTCGAATTGCCCGATTTTTTAAAGGTAGATTAACATTGTTGAATTTATTAAATAATTTAACTCCCGAAATCGTCTTTTTTTTCTACAGTAAAGACTGAGGCAAACAAATTTTAATTAAAATTACAATCATAACAAATGAAAGTTACCAGGCAACTAGCATCATCGATCGCATGCTACGCGCGCCTATAGGTTTCTCTGTTTGAACGGGCAAAGCAATTTAGAATAGCTATTTATTTTTTGAGGGGTTTAGTTATTTTTTTACTGTTATAGAAATATAATTTGCCTAAGATTCTTGAGAAAATTCGAAAAGATTTTTGAAAATTTCAGATGTCAAATCAAAATTTCAACAAAACAGTTAATCTTCAAAGCAGTAGTTTAATTTTCAGTCAAACAAGATGTATTTAAATGAAAAACTTGAATTAAAATAAAAAAATATTTTTTTTTTTTAATCAAAAAGAGGGGAATTTATCCTAGAAGACATCAATCCCTGAAGAAAAAAAGCAATACGCAAATTATAATTTGAAGAGAAAAATAATTTTCCATACAAAATTAAAATTTTGGTTTAAGTATTTTGTAAGTTTTTTCTTATTTCACAGGATTTTACATCTAGGACTATTTCTAGCCTGAAAAAAAGTATTATAAACTTTCGGAAATATTTCAAAGTTTAAAAATACAGAGTTTTTTTATCTTCTAAATTTTTTTAAATTCCTAAATATATTTTGAACTCACTCGCATTATTCCTACAATTGCCGTAAGATCTTCCGAATTCTTTTTTGATAATATTGGAAATCTTTTTCAATGTTTGAAAATCTATATTCTTATAAATTTGTTTTTTTTTAATAGAGGATTAATAAAATACTCCCATAAGTCCTAGCAAAAAATTGTTATTATCTTAAAACCTTTCAAAATCTTAAAAAAAATATTTATTTTATTTTGAAATCTTCAAAAATCTAAGTTTTTGGTAAGTTAAAAAAACGTTTTATCTTTTTTTTTCTGATTTTTTTAAACTTCGAAATATATTAAAAAATGCTTCGTATTTTTCGTAAAATTTTGAAAAAATAGTCTAGATTTATTTTTGACCATTTTGAAAATCATGCGTGTTGAATATTCTCCTAAAATAAATTTGGTGAAATAGAATATTATTTAAAGTTTTTTTTAGAAATCTTAGTGCAAATTTTTTATTCTCTTTAAAGCTTTCAAAATTCGCAAGAAGCTTCTCAATTTGTTGTTTAAAATCTTAAAAAATTCACATTTTTTCCAATTTGTTAAAATATTTTCAAATTGAATATTATTTTTGGTTGTTTTCAAAACTTCTAAATATATCTTACATTTATTTAAAATTTTTCTAAAATTTTGCTTTAAAATCTTATTCATTTTTTCCCGAAATTTCAGGAACTTATTCGAAATGTTTTAAAATCGTTTTTAATTTTTTTTTTTAAATTATGTTTAAAAAAATAAAAAGCAATTAAAATTTTCCCTGGAATCTTAAGAAAAAAATGTTATATCGGGAAATCTTTCAAAATTATAAAGAAGATTCAAACTTTTATTTCAGAATCTTCAAATATTTACATTTTTTTTTAATTTGTTGAAATATTTTTAAATTTTATGTTATTTTTTCATCTTCTCAAAACTTATAAAACTTGTAATAATCCAAAAACAATTATAAATCATGTAAACATTTGTCTTAAAATATTTCAGATTATTTTTTGACGTACGTATTTCACAGCCTTCAAAGCTTTAAATTAATCTTTTAAAATAAAACCCTAATTTATTTCAAATTTTCCCATAAATCATATTGTTGCTACCAATATTTTTAATTATTTCTGAATACTTAAAAAAAATTTATAATTAAAGTTTTCTCCTTTATTCCTAATATTTAGAAACATTCAGAAATATATTTTATCAACAAATAAAATGACTTATTTGCACATTTAGATTTACTGAATTGATGGTGCAGAATATTATTAACCTTTATTAAATTTTACTAATCAAATTTTTTTAACGATTTCATAGATGTTTTCGGCAGATCTAAAATTTTTAAGTGCTTTTTTATTCTTTTTTTCACTCAAGAATTTTTCCGTTAAAATATAACGTTTTAGATCAACAATTAATCTGTTTTGGTTAAGGATTCATTTATTTTGTTAAAATTTTTTTTTCATGAATTCAACTCTTTTTTTTTTTATTCAAAATTAAAATCTTCTTTAGATAAAATATAAACTATTATATTTCTCGTTGAGAATTCATATTCTTTTGTTGAAAATTCAAGTGTACTTGGTTAAAAGTCTCTTTTCTTAAAGCTTTGATTCTTTTGTATAAAATTCGTATTTTTTGACAGAAAATTAATCTTGTTGGTTGTAAATGAATATGTTTTGGTTGAGGATACAACTATTTTGTTGATAATTCTTATTTATGTATGCGCTCGACTGTTTTTGATTTAAATAAAAGTATTTTCTGATTGAAATAGCAACTATTACTTTTTTTGTCGAAGATTTTTCGTTTGGGTTGCAAATTTAACTATTTGGTTGAAAACTAACTTTTCTGTTAAAAGTTTAATTTTATATATCTGAAATCTTCAATTTTTTTAATTTTAGTAAGAAATTGAGGAAAATTATATTTATATGACCTTAAAAATAACTAAACTAAAAAAAATAAATATTTATTCAAAATTTTTATTTTGTATTAAAAATTATTATCTTTTTAAAACGGAAAACTACGCGCGCGCGATTCATGATGCTAGTCATGTAAAAAGTCAATTTGATAGATAACCTCAGAATAAACTTCCGGGTGTACATTTTAAAAAACGTTGAAAATCTGGAAATCTTCTTGAATTTTTCATTAGAATCTTGAATTCAAATTTGTGTTTAGTTATTTTATGGAAATGCGAAGAGTATTTTAGTTTTTTATTCTATTATGAGAAAAAGATTTTGTTTAGAATAAATATTTCTACTGAAAAGTTTTTTATTCATCAATATAAAATTGATCCTTTGTTCATTTCTGAATAAATGGATTTCAATGCACTTTTTGTAGACTGTACTAATTATTTTATAGATTGTAATAAACAGAGTTTAATATAGCGAATAATTATATAAGTTTTTAATTTCTTCTCCGCTAATATAGAATGTTGAAGTATTTGTTTTTATGTTATATTCAACTTACAAAAAATAAAAATTATTAGTTGAAAATTTCTATGTTAATTCAGTTTCAGAATTAGAATGAGCCATGGCCATATAACAGATTTCGACGGGTGGCCCACTCGGTTTCCGAGTGTACACCAGATTTCAAAAGGTTGCAAAAAAAATTCTTAAGATTTCAAAAGGTTTCAAAAGATTTCAAAAATTTTAAAATATCTAAAAGGATTTTGAACTGTTTACGATGTTTCTACGGATTTCATAGATTTATAAAAGGCGTGTACATCAGTTTTTAAAGATTTTACAACAATTTTACAAAGATTTTAATATTTTCGAAATTTTAATGGATTTGAAAGATTGCAAAACGTTTCAAAGATCTGATACGATCTCAAAATATTTTAGATAATTTCAAAAGAATTTACAACGATTTCAAATAATTCAATGGTTTCAACAAATGCAAAACATTTCACAAACAAATATTTAAGGAAAATTTCACAAATATTTCAAAAGATTTCACACAGATTTCAAAAATTACAAAATACATGTAAACTAGATTTGAAATATTTAACTAAAATTTCCTAAAGATTTCGAACATTCCCTAAAGCTTTCAAAGATTTCAGAGATTTGAAAAGGAGTGGTACACTGGCTGTCAAAGATTTCACAAAGATTTCAAATATTGCATTGATTTTAAACGAATTCAAAAAATTGCAGAATGATTGCACAAATGTTTCAAATAATTCATAAGGATTTCAAAAGATTTTAAGAATTTGAAAGATTTCAAATATTGCACTAATTTTAATCGAATACAATCCATTTCAGAAATATTCCACAAGTATTTTAAATAATTCATAAGGATTTCAAAAGACTTGAAGAATTTTAAAGACTTAAAAAAGGATACAGTACACCAGATTTCAAATATTTCAAAACATTTCAAAGATTTTTAAGGATTTCAACATTTCTTAGACGATTTCAAAAGATTTCACAGTAGTTTTAAATATTTCAATGATTTCAAACTAATACAAAATATTTCAGAAAGATGTCAAAAATATTTAAAAGAATTAATAAAGTTTTCAAATGATTTCAAAAGATTTCAAAAGATTTCCAAAGATCTCAACGATTTTAAAAGAATTCAAATTTTTGTAAAGATTTCAAAAGATTTCAAATATTCCAGTGTTTTCAAACGAATAGAAAATTTTTCAGAAAAATTTCTCAAATACTTCAAAAATTCATAAGGATTATTAAAATTTTCATTAATATTTCAAAGAATTCATAAGGATTTCAGTGGTTTCCAAAAGGGTATAGTAATCCAGATTTCTAATATTTCAAAACGTGTCAAAGATTGGAAACTATTTTTAAATGTTGTAAACGATTTCAAAAGATTTCACAAAAAATCGAAATTTTCATTTCGATTTTATATGATTTCAAACAAACACAATAAAGATTTCGCAAACAAGAACGAGAGGAAGATTTTACAAATATTTTATATCTTTAAAAACATTTTAAAAAATTTCGCAAAGATTTGAAAGATTTCAAAGATTTTACACAAATTTTAAAAGATTCCAAAAGATTTCACAAAGGCTTACTTTCGCAAAAAATTAAGAATTTATTTATGGTTTGGCTTTCTTTAGAAATTGTTGGCTAATAAAAAAATAAAATGGCTCATTTTTCACATGTATAACAAACGGTTATTTCATTGCTTAATGTAAAAAAAGGAGAACTGTAAATAGTTGATTTATTGACCTGTAAAGGCCTTGATTTTTGTTTCTAAGAACCGCTGGATACTTTGTAACCTGCTGTATAAATTTTGTGGCATTAGTTTATTTAATTATAGATGAGAATTCGTTTTTTAAAGTAATGAAATTCTTCCTCAGAATAAAGAAAACGGCAAGATGTTGGAAAGCAAGAAACTGCGAAAATTTCGTGGGACTTCCGTCAATTATGATAGCCATACGAAGTTCTACGATTCCTCGGAGGAAAAGCAGAATTCAAGTGTTCAAGATAGCAAAGCAATGTCAAATGGAAATTTGGAAACGAGGGAAAGTTGCAGTAAAAGTTTCGACAGTTCTGCCAATTTGGATGGAACTTTAGTCGACGGGGATCAAACAATAATCGAGCATGGATCGCCCTCGAAGACGCAGAATAATTCATTCGGCACCCCATTCGCGAATGTTTCCCCTTCGAAATTGTCAAAACCACCGCCTCTTCCACCAAAGCCAAAAAACTTGCAACCGATTATTCTAAAAAGCAATCACATCATGTCTTCCAGACCTTTTCAAAGGATTGCTCAAATAAATCACGTTAATCCGGCCGATACAGAGCGAAAAAGTACCACTTAAGCGTTCGAAAATTAGGATAAGAATTTTCTTTTTAGACTGAATACAATATTTTATAAAGTAATTAATATTGCGAGGGGAATTTAAGAGACGAAGGGAACAGTAGTTTTGCAAATTAGATCAGCCTTTAGTCAAAGTTGCTTCTGCAACTGGATTAATGTGGAAAGTATTAACGACTTATGAGTATTAACAAAGTGATAAATCGTATTTTTGATATTACACGTATTACAACTAAAACTTATTTAATGACTTGGAATCCTTGTCGAAGATCGAATACAAACGGTTTACGTGATAATGTGATACGAAACTAGAAATTGGAAACTCGGTTTTAATCAGTTTAAAATTTTTTAGACTTTATAGAGAGAAAAATATTTTTTTTTATCAATTGCTAGAGATTTTTTTATCAGATGACGGATGTTTTTATCGTATATAGTATTTCACTCAATTCAATGATTAAAGAGAGATAATAGAATTTATATTATGGGTACAAAATGCACCTGTGCTTCAAATCAAGCCAGTATTTTTATACAGATGTTGATCAAGATCAAGAATTGTGCCTTACATTTTTTCGTATACATATAGTATACAGAATTCTTATCTTAAGGTAAAAATATCAAAGTTAAGAAACGACGAAAGTTGTTTAATTTATATTTTCTACACTTACTGAATGTTATATTCCTGGTTGTACAGGAGAAATACAAATATTTTGTTCTATTTAATGAGATGATAGTATCTTGTTGATCGGAAAGTGTGAACACTAGCGAGGAATATTGACTTTTATATTTATCGTCAATAAATAAATTATATGGATCGCGTTTTTAAAAGAAAATTGTTTCATTTGCGAAGTTCCCTGAACAGGCTTATCCACAACATTTCTTTTTAGCTTTAGGTTTAGTTTTTTTTTTTATAAACTTTGATTCACAAACAAAATATGTGAAGTTGAAACTTAATTTCACGTGTTAATACACGTGTGTGACATCATCTGCTTTTAACTCCTAAGAAAATACGTGTGCCAGTTTTATAAAAACAAAATGGCAATAATTTTTTTGTGTGACAAAACTCATATTTTTTAATAACAAAATCTATTCTGTCGTTTTGAATGTCGCTTCATACTATATGATATGATACTTCTTAATCATATGTTTCTCGTCTTTGAAATCTCTATAATTTTAATTTAAAATTATAGTTTTGAATATGCAGTTCTAAAAAAGTTAAATCTGTGAGGCCTTGAAACTAAAGTTTTTTTTCCATTAATTTTTTAATTAATTTTGAAGGGTTTCGAATTTTTAATGTCACAATATCGTACTTTAAAATCCAAACATGGAAAATTTCTGGACAATTATTCCGTTTTTAAATATTTCAACATATGTTAAAATCCTTGATAGTCGGTTATTAATTTAATCATTTTCGATAAAAATATAAAGTAATTTTGAAAATCGAAGCTTCAAATTGTACAACTTCAAAAATTGTAATCATATTACAGCAATCTTGTTTTTTTTTAAATTTTTAATTTTCAATTGTCATATCTTAAAATTGCCCTATTTTTAGTTTCAGATTTAAACCAATAATTGATTTTAAATTAAATATATTTTGGTTGAAACATTTCAAAAATTAATAATAATTCAAATAATTTATACTTGTCATTTTAAGCTATTATTTTTACAAAGAATACAAATCAAGTTCAAGATGATTTCACAATTTTAATCTGTAAAATTTGTAGAGTTTAAAATTTGAAAATTCTCGAATAATAAATTTTTCGAATTAGAACATTCCCGAAGCATTTTTTTGTCGGTTTTTTTTTTCAAATTCGGCAATATTATGAAGTGTTCGGGAATTTTATTTATCAAGAATTTTATTTTCCGGGATTTTTCAGTCGTCTCAAAAGTATGGCAAATTGTTTTCCAACATTGGAATGAAATAAATTGGTCATAATAAATCGTATATTTCAAAATATCGTTTATTATTACATCGTGCTTGTTTTCACAAATTACAATATTTATATATTTATTTAAATACATTTTTTTATAATAATTGAAATACATAATTCTTTTTAAAAAAGGTGTATAAAGATAAAATCCTTCTCTACAAATATTTAAAAATCGAATTGTTTATTCGCGCGTGTTTTTAAAATTAAAGATGGCGCTTTTCCGTTAAATTTTCTTAGCCGCAAATCATTTGATAAGAGCGACACAGTTCACAACAAGAAGCTAGACGGAGTTCATTGAGTCTTCAATTGAGTAATTTTCGATTAATTTCGGATCTTAATCAATGATAACCAGTTAATAGTGATCCTGATCAATTAGTCTCAAATCTGTGATTGTTTGAGATTCAGTGACATTGAATCTCCAAAATTATTGGTAAGAATCTTGAAAATTAAAGTCCCTTTTCTGACACTTAACCAAGCATGTTTACTTATCTCTTATCTCCTTCGTTGCAGCTTATTTATTTTCTTCTTGAAAAATCCCTCAGTCATTTAATTTTGAAACTTTCAGGGATTGTCTTGATTTTTGTTTTAATAAGTTTCTTGCATAAAAAGTGTTTATTTGTGACCGGCGAAATCCTTTTTCTCCCATGTGAATTTTGGGCGTGATCGTTAGGATATCTATATATTTTCCCTCCATAATTTTCATTTGTTTTGATTGAAATATTTGGTCCTTGAGGGCAAAATATTCTGTGAATATTTTGCAAATATGAATAAATTAGTGATTTTCAATTTTGAGGTTATTTTTGTGGGGAAGGCCCGACTTTTTGGGTAAATGGATTTTTTCCTTGGTTAGAATGAATAAATTAATAATAATCTGAACAAACGATTTTTACTTTTTATGTTGGTGTCCAAAATATAAATTTATTGAAGATGAGGAAATCTGACTTTTAATCAGTCGGTCGAATTTTTATTAGAAATATGTTTTCCAAAGAATTTCGCACATTTTAAATTGAATAAAAAGGTCTCTGTGGATGTTTAAAATTTTATTTTATCTTGTAGTACATGAAAATATATAATAAAAATCTCAAAGGTCCTTTGGTGTTTTGAACATGTGTTGTGGTCTGTCAAAATCATGTCGTTCGATTTTTAAGTCTTGTTTGTATAAATTAAAATGAGTAAAATAGGCACATAGGCACTGTCATTAAAATAACCAAATTTTAATGGGGTCAGTACTTTTGTGTTTATATTTAGTATTACTTTTAAGCCTATTACATGTATATCTCATTCACTTAAATTAAAATTCTCATAATTAACGACAATGGCACATGAGTATTCATAACAATGCATTTATTTGTAGAGAGTAATACGGACTTCATTCAAAAAATGATAGCCGGATTTGAATTTCCCGCTCTAATATCTGAGGTTTGAATCAACCAATGAACAAGTCACTTACAGTTTATTTTTAAATTTTAACAAAATAAAGTTTTGAGTCAAAATAAATGTTATTTTATTAATAATCTACTTAAAAAACAGAATGATTTACCATAAATGTTTTTTTTTATAATTTAAGTTTTATTCGCTTAAAGTTTTGTTTTATTGTTTACTATTTGATCTACTACTTATTTACATTGTTGACTTCTTGAAAAATTAAAAATTTCAATAAACATAGAAAATTAATTTTTTCTAAGTTAAAAATTTCTGGAATGCTGAAAATTTTAGAAATAAGCACAGGGCCAATTTTTTACAGTCTATTGTGTAAAGAATGCAGCGCGAAGCTTAAAAATATTAAATTTATTACTAAAATTATCAACAGAAAATGAAACAGAATATCGGAAAAAAATTAATTTCCATTGATAACCTCACACCTGGACCTGCTGGGTTCGCCTAAACGTGGGCAACCGAACTTGCTCTTATGAAACTTTAGTATCTATCCGTTGAAAAATATTGTAATTTTATGATAAGTAATAAATTAAATTTTAATCTCAGCCTTTATAAATCTAAATGTAAATTTAAGTTTATAAATCTAAATAGATTTAAAACATTTTCTATATTTTATTAGTGTGTGTCTGAATATTGTTAGTAGTTAAAGTACCATTTTCCTATGAACCTTATTGCAATTAATCTAGAGTTTAAAGTATTTAAATCCCATTTCTATACCAATTTTTGACTTTCTTGCTATATTTCTCAACAGTTTTACATTTTTATTATATAAACTGGAAGATGGATAGGAAAACAATTTTGAAAATAATTACAGGGTACACACTCTTTCTCATATTCTTCTCTTTTCTCCTGTTTTAAAAAAATCTAACTATTCTTGGTTCAAACTAAATTTTTTATGGTTGAAAAATCTAGTATTATATTTTTAAGTTAAAAATTTTAACCTTTTGGTTAAAATTCTACTATTATTATGTGCTACTATGATTATGTATATTATATATTTTTCGTTGAGAATGCATCTATTTTGTTTGAAAATTCAACTATTTTTTGTGACATTTTTTCTTTCTTTGGTTTAAAAGTTAATAGCTTCAACTGAAAATTTAACTATTCTATTTTTAGTTTAAAGTTGACGATTTTTAGTTAAAAATTCAGCTATTTGGATAAAATTTCGTATTTTTTCATATACAATTCATTTTTTGTGGTACGTTCATTGCTTTGGTTGAAAATTGAAATATTTGGTTGAAAATTCGTCTTCATTTGTTGAATTAAACTATTTTTGATTCAAAGAAAATTTTTCTTGTTGAAAATTTAACTATACTTGGTTGCAAGTTGAACTGCTTTCTTAAACATATACATTTGTTTGGTTGAAGATACATAATTTCAGTTACAAATTTATCCCTTTGGTTGAAAAATTAACTATTTGATTGAAAATTAATCTTCTCTGTTTAAACTAAACTGTTTTTGCTTTAAGGGAAAAATCTTTTTTGGTTGAAATATCAACAATTACATTTTTCGTTGAGAACAAATTTTGTTATTAAAAATTCATTTTATTGCCTGAAGATTTATTATTTGAGTTAAAAATTCTTCTCTTTCGTTGAAAAATTAACTTTGTTGAAAATTCGTCGCTTTGGTTGAATTTAACGGTTTTTTTATTTTTCATTAAAATATTTTTTTGTTGCAAGATGAACGTACTGTAATTTCCTATTAAATTGTTCGTTGAGAATCCATCTGTTTTGTTTTTATATTCAACTATTATGGTTAAAATTATTTTTTCTTTGAAAAGTGATTACTTTTATATGAAGCAAGCAAATTTTTAATGTAAAATTCAACTATACGTTGTTGAAAGTTGAGCTGCTTCTGTCTTCTGTTCCCAATTTGTGATTCGCATCTTTGATTTTTGGATGGCACTTCCAAATATTCTCAAATTTCAAAAGGGACAACTGGCAAGCGATATAGAATCGCATTACTCGCCCGTTTCAGTAGACACGAGAGCAATCTGTGATGTGAAGGATAAAATATTTTCGTGAGTCGAGACGAACACAGTAATGATTACAGCCGATAATGATTACAGGGCCGTCTAATATTCATTTTTTTAATATTTATATAATTTGCAAAGCACCGAACAAAATACTTTTTATCAGAAAATATGTCAATTTAGTTACATTATACTTGATTAAAAGATATTTGAACATTATTTCAAGATTGTTTATATCACTACACTAAGAAAATTAGTTCTTAAAATACTACTGGAGAAAAATTAATTAAATTTTATAATAAAAAGTTGGATTTCGAATTGAGGGCCCTGTCCAGAAAGTTTGGAACTAATATTTTCGGTGAGCTCTGGAAACTTTGAAAGGGCAGCTGTTTTTTTTCGGTGAAATTCGGTGAGCGTAGATCAAATATTTTCGGTGTTCCTTCGATTAATTTATTATATCTTTTTTATCTATTGGCTATTACTTTTTGATAAAGAACAACAAAATAATTTCGAAAGATTACTCAATTTTAAAAAATATTCCCAGTTATCTCGAATAATTTACATTTTGTGTTTAAAAAATTGAAATTAAATAATCCATATTATTTAATTTTAGGCGAAAAATAGTAGGTGTTCGGATTACTCTTTTTAGACCCGTTCCTGGTTTACTGGTAAGATTATATGACACATTCTCTGCTTGCAATGTCTACCGTTGACTGGTGACCGTTAGTATTGCAACGCAAACTCCTTTAATCGTGGGCGTTTGATATTCAAAAGCAAATTGACAAAAGTAGCCAATTAGGCCAGTTTCCTTTAAAAAAGTTGTGGTAAACAAAATACAATTATTTTGCATAAATTTGTCATATTTTTTGTTTGTCATTCTGCGCTACCCCCTAAATTTCTTCCTTTTGGTACAAAAGTACCGCCATAAATTTCATTTGATTAAAAAAAAAGTATTTAGAGGTTCCACTATGTTTAGAGCTGAAAATAAGTTTTCTTATTTTACGATTTTTATAAACTACAAAATGATTGACAACTTTTTTTACCCCTAGAAAATATTTGTTATTTATTGAACATTTTTACATAAAGATTTTTTCCTCCTAGAATAATATTCTTTATAAAAATATTTGTGCATATTCTAAAATTTTTAATAGCTCGAACATATTATTTTTTAATTTAAAAATGTAATTTTAGATATAATTCACTCGATTCTACTCAATTAAATGGATTTTTAACGGGTTTTTTATTCGTCCTAAAGCCTTTTCAAGCCATCTTGAATTCTTAAACATTTTATCAAACTTTTTGAATTCCCATATTTTTTTTTAAAATTAACTCTCATCTTTAATTAATTTAATGAATTTTGTTAATAATTGTGATATTTTTTCAATTAACTTAAATTTTTTTAAATTCATCTTGCTTTTTGAGGGATTTCATAGAATTTTTTTCTCATTTGTCATACATGCATTCCTTTAAATTCACTCAAATCTTATTTAATTCATTGTTTTATACATTTTATTTTTTGCATTTTTATGAATTTCTTCGAATTCTTCTCATTTCCCGCATATTTCTTTAAATTCACTTAAATTCTGTTGATTCCAATTTGACTAAAAAAAATGGAATTTTTCCAATTCATGTAATTCCAGAAAAAAAACGTTAAGGGGCCATTTCAGAACATTAATTCGCTAATTGTTTTCTGTATTAGAACTTTTGTCTTTAATTATATATATATATATATTTTTTTTTTTCTTTATTTATTTATGCTAATAATTGTTGGATTTCCTCTTGATATAGGAATTAGAAATCTAAGAATGAAAAGTGTGAAAGTATAGAATTATAATATAAAACTTTATTTGTTTATGTTCTCTCTCAGATTTCTGCTCCATACAACCACCATGTGACGGTTGAGGCTTTGCTTATCACATACTCGCATATTTGCGCAGTACCACATTCCATTTATTATAGAACGTTTCGTCAGTCTTTATCATATGGTCGTACTTTCTTCTTCACTCTTTGCTGTGATTTTATTAGCGCTTTCTAATCTGCATTATTATTTCTATTTTAATGTTAGTTTAAGATTTATGAACAATAGAAGAAGAAATGGAAATGTGTAAGTGTGTTATTGCATAAACAGAACGGACGCTTGTGTAACGAACTGGAAATTCCACTTCCACAACTTCCTTCAAAGCCATTTCTTTGTTTTATTTTATTTTTGCTTGTTATTTGCATATGATTTTATTTACGTATTTAAATGGAAGGAAAATGTATTATGATGTCCATATAAATTGGATAATAAATATAACGCGTTAATATTATCAATGTAATAATAATATAAAATAATAATAATGTAATGAACAATTATCAAAAACATAAAACCAATTTTATTTTCTGATTTCAGATTCCTCAATGTAGCCTGAGCAAATCATCAGGAATTTTGAATTAAATACTTTATCAAACTTTGATCGTGTCTCAAATAAATTTATTAATCAAGTGCGCGAAGTGATTGATTTTTCGAACTTTGTACATTTTTCTAAACCACTTTACGTTCGTCTAATTTTTTTCAAGTGGAAGTAACTTTTAAAATTTTATCAATTGAACTAATTTATTTTCGTGTGTCAAATTTTTTATTTTCGCGAAGGATTCGTAAATTTTCTGTTCGCTTCGTTGGATAATTGAAGTCGTGAAAAATGTCCAATAAAGCAAAATATATTTTACCAAGAATTACAGAAATTGAAGAATCGCCGATTCGATCTTCGAAAGACTTGGGGTTTATTGTTTCTCCGATGACGAGCATAGTGCGTGCTTTGAACAACTCTTCCCTCTCCTCTGAAGATTCCCCAAGAAATGTGCAGATATGCTACCTGGAGATGGTTGATAGAGAAGAGGGTAAGTTTTTGTAATACACTTTTTTTATCTCACTGTTTAGGTATTTTCATCTCCCTATTTTATCATCTATACACATGTTTTGAACGGAAAATAAATTTTTCAGTGTTTTTACGCTGAATTTTTTTAATGTTTAGATGAACAAACATTATTTTTCGGCTTTAATAGGCCCTAAACCTATGCGCTAACGTGACGCCACTTCATAGAACGATACATGTGCCTAGAACTTAACTTTTATCAGAAATTTGTCGAGCAGAAAAATTAATATTATTAGAAATATACAAATTGGAATTAATGATTAATTCCTGAATTTCAAAAGCTGCGTTAATTTGAAAATCTCTAATTCACAATCTTTTATTGACATTCTTCAAACGCTTTCAATTAGTAAAGCTTTCAAATGGACATTGTTTAATTTTAATTTTCATGCATCAAAAGGCTTTCTTTTTAAAATTATGTATACAGTTTTGAATTATTTAAACTAGAACCAAATAATTTTGAATTTTGTTAACATGACATTATTCCAATTTTAACTTTCTCTATTTTAGAATTATTCAGCTATGAAGGATTTAAATTGAAATGTGTCCAATTTAAATTTTAAATGACAAAATGTTGAACGTTTAAGTTCTAAATCCAAATTTGTCAATTTTACAGTTATTTTCAGTCAGCATGCATATAATTTTCGATAATTTAAATATTAATCTTGTCAACTAAATTTATGTATGCGATAAATTACTTAACTCTGATGGCTTCAAGGTTTCAAGCGTTTTAATTTTGGGTTTCCAAACATTTGAATTCGAAATATTTGAGTTTGAATTTGAAACATTTGAGTTCTTTATATTATAAAGTTTCACTGAAATTATTCTTGAAGCGTTTTCAATTTAAAATAGTTTTCAATTATTAAGGCTTTTAATTTTTTAATTTTTAATTAATTAATTCTGAAGAATTTGTGCAAATAACAGAAGCTCTACTTTTTAAATCTTAAACTGCAATTTTTAGTATTCCGAATTTATAGCCTAATGGACTTTTTTTAAATATACAATCTTGAATTATTTAAATTAGAACCATAGAATTGAGAATATTGTTAACATGACATTATTCTAATTTTAACCTTTTCTATCCAACAAATATTTAGCTGTAAATGATTTTTATTTAAAATTGTGCAATTTTGAACAATTTAAATTTAAAACTTCGCGTAGGTTTAGTTTTGAGAGATCAGTTTACGCCTGCAAATTTTAAAATTGATTTTAATTTCGTAATGTGCAAAGAATATAATTAATTTGTGCTCTAAATTAAATTTGGTTAAATTCGTATGAATCTTTCATTTGGAAATTAATATTTATAGGATTAAAAAAATTCAGTTTCGTATTATGTAACTTGGCGGTTATCTGCTTCAGAAAGGTTAGGATTGGGATGAACATTTTAGATATAGGTATATGGATCGTGGTCACGATCACGAGAAGCATTTCTGAATGGCATTGAAAGTGATGATGTTGCCGATGTGTAGACTGCCTTCAGTGTAACACTTTATATGTGTTAAATTATTCTCTAAAGATCTCCAATTTCCGCTAGACGTAGAATGAAATTGAATTCGCATAATCCAACCATTTGTGGTTTGAATTGTTCGAATGAACCTCTATTAATAGATTTAATTGCTTTTTAATTCTCAAGGTCATTTCATTTTGAAATATTATTTATATTTCTCTGCTAGGTCCACTGTTTTATTCTTCTCTAATAAGTATTGTTGATAAAAGTCTAAATTTAATCAATTAAACAGATTTTTTAATTGTTCATTCCGAGTTCAAATGTAGTGGGTCAAGAGTTCAATTGTGGATATTTTCAAAATGTTGTATCGTACGCAGTTTTGAATGTATAATTCATCAATAATTTTTAAAGTTCTATCTAGCGGACCTGGGCAAGTGACTAT
Source organism: Druon quercuslanigerum (assembly GCA_010014905.2). Lineage (NCBI taxonomy): Eukaryota > Metazoa > Arthropoda > Insecta > Hymenoptera > Cynipidae > Druon > Druon quercuslanigerum. The sequence continues at coordinate 30,068 of JAAAKG020132643.1, forward strand.
TTGAAATTGCACTGCCTTCATTTAACCTAACTATAACCATTTAAGATGTTCTACTTTCAATTATTTAATAATATCACGGCCATCGATATTGAATTGATTCTGTCCATAGATAGTCAATGCAGCTTGTATGAAAAAAAGCTTTTTTACCATTTCAACTAGGTAGAAAGCATTTTTTTGCTAAAACAGTTCACTGAATGTCTCTGATGCAAATTCCTAATTTTCTAGTACTGACTACGTCACGTCTCAGACACATTTTTGAAAAAAGTTCCAAGATTTTTTTTTCAGTAATATATTTACACTTTAAATTGGATTTTAGAGTAAAATGTCCATCATCAAAATTAAAGAAGAAAAAATGCAGTGAAAATTAAAAAAAACATCTTCTATCTTCTATTTGATGACGTGTTATGATCCCTTAAAGTAACCGTATTTGTTTTTGAAGTGACTGATAAATCAAATTCTGAAATTTGAATCTGTACTTTTAAACTTGTTAATCTTACAAGAAAATATTTTAATTAATAATTACAAAAGACACAATTTGAAGTAATTCTTTAAAAAAATACGATGTCCTACCCCCGATAGGCCATGCGTTATAATTTAATTATCTAGCCCTCATGGGTCACGAGTTATGACCGCATAATTGACACAACTTTGACCTTTCCATTACATTTATATTAATTGTATCGTCAATAAAATGAAACATTTAACCCTTTTTTGTGTTATTTATTGTAAGTTATTATTTGATTTTTTTCATTGTTATTAAGAAAGTTTAGACCATTTAAAAATGATTAATTTATAGTTCTCCCTTCATTCGAAGGCAACAACAACTGATCCTCTGGCGGTAGGTTTCATCAAATGTATACAATGTCTATAGCGTGAAGAGTGTTATTTAAACAATTATTGAAATTCTTGTTATTTTAACGCAAAAACGAAAAAGGTGTATTTTCTAAAGGATTACAGATGCAGTACATTTCTTAATATAGAAGGATTTTTCCCAATGGAAAGTGAAAAAGTTCAGTTATTTATACATGGTAAATGGTCATAGATCGTGACCTATGGGGGCTAGATGGTCACATTTCAAAAAATTTATCTAAAAATGTTCTTGCTCTACAACTTTTCCTGTGGCGTCATTAACGTTGCTTTAATAGGAAATTAGCATTCTTGAATTAATATGCCGAAGATGGTTTTTCCTTAAAATTTGCAGATTCCAAAGTGCAGGTGCAAACAATTTGATTTTTCAATAATTAATAAACATACGTTTACTTTAAAGTTTAAAGAATCATAACTCGGCACCTATTTCGGTATAAATAGCAACTTTTCTAGCTCCACCTAGATAAAACGGTACTCTCTAAATATGAATCAATTTTTAAAGTTAAGCTTTGTTGTTACTCTTTTTCTTAAGTAGCAAAAAGAATTCTGTAATTAAATTTTTTTTATTTTCGGGCTGTACGTCTGCCGAATTAACTGCTGTAAGAATATACTCTAACTCGTATCTTAAAAGTAAACATAATACATGTATTAGGTTATTTGTCATTTAAAAGCGTCGAAACTTTTCACCTTTTTAAATATTTAATCATATTTATGGGGTTTGAGTTTTTACTACGATTATTTTATTGAATCTACTAAAACATTATTTTATTAGGACTGCTAAATTGACATGATGCAGTGCTGCCAACTCTTTAACAGTATTTAGTTAACTGAATGAATATTACGTAACTTTTCACTGATTATCAGTGACCGGTTTCCAGCTTTTTCTATCAGTGAAATCTTACTGAAAAGCAGTTACTTTTCACTGATTCACATTCAGAGAGGAAAAAAGTACCAGATTGCCTGGCCTACGAGACGCAAAAATCATGAAAAATAGTTTTTAACTTGAAAGGTTTATATAATGTAAAGATGTAGAAATAATAGATTCTTCCCAAAAACAGATGTTTCGAGTTTCGACCCAGTTAGGGCTCCTAATCAGTGTTTTATTCCAGAAAAATTATTTTATATGGTATAATGTAAACAGTTTCTTGTAAGGTATGCTTGTAGCGGATAATTATGGATACTTTTGGTATGACAAAAATTATAATATATAATTTACGTAAGAAAATCTTCTTCTTTATTTTGGAAAGTCAGAAATGGAAGTCATGTTTTCCATTGCTTACAATACTTCCCCTACATATTTTATAAAATGTTATTCTTACTATTTATAGTTATTTACAACTTTTTACCCAAAATCTTATATCTATATACTTATTTCTATTTTTTACGATAACTCGAGCTTAAATTTCAATATGGATCTGACCGGTGCCAGATTCGGGCAGAATTTGGCCCAAATCGGGCTATCTAGATGGGGCCAGTCTCGAAATGAAATGCGATACCCGATCGGGGCCCAAGTGCATCGCCCAGAGATAATCCAATCTGGCCCCGTTCTGGCCACGACTGGGTTCATATTAATTTATTATTCTCAATTAGAAGGTATTTAAAAAAACAATAGTAAAATCGTATATAACAACGTTTAAACTGAAATTTGAGAATATAAAAATCAGGTTATCAAACAGATCACGATATAAAAACAGTGGAGTATGTAAGATTAGAAACAGAATGTTTTTAAACCCCTTTTTTGGAGCAAACTTAAAAAGTCGAAAGACGCAATATAAAAGCCAAAATTTGTATATGATAATCATTTTAAATATTTTGCAATATATTTTTGTTTTTAATTTCTATATTCAACATGAATGTAATAAGTTATTTTGAAATCAGTGGATTATAATGTTGCACTGGCTGTTTAAGTTATTTTTAGAAAATCGACTATACTACAATAAGAAGGTTGTATTCATACGTAAAAATGTGAAAATAATTATGGTTATGACGTCATTGTTGATCTAATTCGTTTTCACATTCGACACAGTAAATATTACTTCTGCTTCTTTTCTTATAAATAAATAACCTCATTTCGAGGTTAGGTTTCATCTTAACATACTTGATAAATTTACCTGCTATAAAGTCTTCAACACGTAACTCAGGAATATTTTGAAGTATATGATGCCTGCTCACTCGTGTTGTGCTTGCATTTGGAATTTTTCTTTACTTATTTGATCACTTTTTCAATTATAAATTAAAATTTTTCTGATGTTTGCACTTTACATTGTAATTTGAGAGATTTGGAATTAACCCACTTTAGGCCCAAAAATTAATAGGACACCATCTACTGGCAAGAGTGGCTGTCAAGCCGGGGTCTAGAGGGGGCCAAATTTAAAATCCACAAAATTGTGTGCCTGATCTGGCCCAAGTCGGAAATAAGGCAAATATTTGGAAATTTCTGCACGGAAACGCATTTGGGACGTGTTAGCGAACGAGTGAGTGAACGATCGAAAGCGAGAGTTCATTTTTCTCACTTTCTACTGATTGAAATGCTATGTTACTAAATGAATTAATAATGATGTTCTACTAATCTGCTTAATAGTACTAACTGCATTATTATAATGAATAGCAATAATGAGTAGCAATTAGTTGCTAAGGGAACATAAATTACTCAGTTTTGGTTTTTGGAGCTTTGATTAAGAAAGTTTAATGTTTTCTCAATTTATGTTTATAAATATCAATTATACTTGTGTATTAACAGTACTATATACAATTAACAATACCAGTATAGTATCTTCATGATTGAATCAAATTTAAATAAGTTGGGTATATTTGAAGGGCAATTTGTAAAAGTTTGTAAGTAATACAAAGAAACTCGAATTCAGGAAAGCAGAACAGCGTAATAAAAATTGAAATATTAAAATTAATATAATCTTATAATGTCGTCAATTTAAAATAACATTGGGTTTTTCTCATTAAGATTTTAATAATTTGTAAAAAAGTAAAACAAAAATCGTGTTCTCATAAAATAATTGAAAATTTTTCAAGAAAAGAAAATTAATTTTTAAGTTGTTTAATCATTCAGAGGTTTTAGTTCTTACGTATCTCTCTCAATTAAAAAAAATTTGTTTCAATAAAATGTGAAATAGAATTTTAGACAATTTGCCGTCAATAAAATGTGGTTTGAAGAAAGTGGCACTAACATGGTTTTGTGGGGAAAAAACATTCTGGTATAAGCTCAAATTTATTTTGCATATAGCGCTGAAAGTAAATAGCGTCTCTCGAATAGCGCAGCGTATGCACGCTGCTGTTGCCACATGCACTGACGCCATGACCTCCCTGCATTTTCCCCTCCCAACTATTGACCTGTGGGTGAGCCGTTATCCCCTTCCTCCTGAGGTACCTATTGTTATGAAATGGATACTATTTTTTTAACACTTTTTCTACGGTGCCTACTCGCCTTAGATCGTGAAATATTCTTAAAGAATTATTATTATTGTACTTCATTCAAGTTACAAAACTGCACACTTTAAGCCATAAACCAACTCCTATATCATTATTTCTGTCCAAGATAAGATTTTGCGGAAAACGTTCTGTAATTAGGAAACAATTTGATATTCCGTCATTTTGAAAACTGCATTGCATTCTAGACACCTTAGGGAACCTCTGTGAATTTTTTCAGATTTTTTAAGACTTCCAGCTCGTTTTGGGAAGTCTCGAAAGTCGACGCTAAAAAAAGTCCCTCCAAAACCTCATTTTTTGACACGTTTTACATCAGCGCTAGCGTAAAAAAATTTATAGGACAACAATATACATATCGTTCAACGCGGGAGACTTTAAGCTTTCACGACAACCTGTCTAAAATTTTCTGCGATTTTTTTGAACGAGTGGTGAGCGTTCGAAGTGGGGGTCGCGTACTTTTTACGCCGACTTTAATTAGCAGTTTTCTATACTAATTCAGATATAGAGAGTATTCTTAATAAATTGTTTAAAACGTACATTTATCAAATTTCGAATTTCATCAATATTATTAGCAGATGTTAATTTTGTTTGTCTACTGGTCTATATCAATATTATTAAAATATTGATAAATCTTAAGATTGTGAAAAAATCTCTGGGTTCAGATCCCAGCGGAGATAGACATTTTTTGCACAATGTTAAGATTTATCAATATTTTAATAATATTGATATAGACCAGTAGACAAACAGACTTAACATCTAAAATTAATAATAAAAAATTTCCTGGTCAATAAACCTAAGATCAAAAATTAAAATATTATTACCAGACTTTTCTGTTTAAAGATCTAGATCAACAGATAATATTATAACAAACTAATATTTTTCAAGCTTTTGTTTTAAACAAGCTCGGCTTTAACTCTCCGCAGTAATAAATTGTAAAAGTAATATTCATCTTTGAAATAATTTGATTAATCTGTGGTTCAGGGATAAGTTTTGAAAACTCGGTAATCTGAAGTTTGAAGAAATTTTTGACAAAGCAAGTAAACTGTTAAAAATGAAAAGAAATGAAGGAAGTCAAGTATTGCGGAAGTGAGAGTCAAACTTGAAAGGGATTCGGGATAAGGCCCGCCGCGCTGTTTGGGACGAGAGTTATATCGGTGGAGTGGGGGATGGGTCCAGGGGTGTGAACGAACGAAAGGGATTGGTGTGTATGTAGTGAGTATTCTGTGGTGGTGTAGTGCAAGGGATTCCCCCGGCCTTGAATCTTGAATTTTAAAGGGCTTCCCTGTCGTCTGCTTTGTGTATTCAAGTACACAAATGCTTCAACATTCAGCGGTTCTCATTATATATCATATAAAATTTGCAAAATTTCACGCTTTCAAATTAGAAAATATTTAATCTAATAGGCTTGAAACATTTCGATTTTTAATATGAAATTGGAATCATTACAGCTTTAAAAGTTCTAATTTGACAGTTCTCAAGGTTAAACCGTTTTATATTACGCAAATTTAATTATGAGAAGTTTTAAGTTATCAGCCAGTCTTGAACACTTTAAAACATTTTTCAACGCTTCTGTTTGAAAATGTTTATGAGGCGCCATTGAACAAATATATGTAACGCCTTTAGGGGGTTGGGGGTCATCTTGAGCGTTACGCCAATGTTAAACTTATACACGCAATTAAAATAGAAAAAGCGTTATGTCTGCGTACTAAGGGGGGGGGGGGCAAGCATGCCAGGAGAAAGTGGTACGTATTTTTTTATCCGCCGCTGATTTGGAAAGTTAAAATTTTTAAATGATTCAGTTTGTGTTGAAAATTGTATAATTCACATTTATTACATTCTGAATTGTTTTTTAATCAAAGTTGTGCAATCGTGTTTTCTTGCATCGGTTGCATTTGTTTGAAATATCTGCAAAGACGCAGAAATTGTGTAATCGGGTTTCATCGAAATTCCAAGTACCATCCTCGATTATTTTTCTTAATTAATAAACAAAATACTGCTGTGATAATATAAATTCATGAAGTCCAAAGAGGGGAAAGGCCGAACTTCTAGGGATTCAAAAAGTTTCTTGGAAGGACAAGGAGCTTAGAAGTATAAAAAAAACCTTTTGTGTAGAAATCGTTTGTTTCAAGCGAGATTTCATTGTCCAAAAACACAATGTGAAATTTGAATTGTGATAAATGCTGTGGACAAGAAGAACATGAGCCATAGAACATAGAAAAGGACGAAGGGTTGGCAGATTAATGTAGTGAACCAATCTGACCACTGCGACTAATCGGTGGAATTAGTCTCGAGATTTGTTCTAACATTTCGGGGAAGGTCCTTCATTTTTAAGGGCTCGCTGGCATTTCTTGACAGATGAAAATTATTTAAATTAGACAGTTTTTGTATGTGGTGATTTGAGCACCCCTCGGGATCTGAATTGTACGTAGCTCGTGCCAGGGTTAAACCAGGTGCTCACCTGCCCTCACGTTAGGTGATTGACTATTCTTAAGCCCATTTTATTTCAAGTTTACAAGACTTATTGGTAGTTATACCACTTTTTGAACTCGTGTTTGAATTGAAATTTACTTCTCTATCAATTTGATTCAGTGAGATTTACGCAAAAGGGTCTACTAATAGAGAAAAACGCAAAACAGGTGCGAATTAAAGTAAACCCGGGAAAACCCGGAAATTGATTGAGAGTATAAATTCTAATCGGGAGTCACATTTAAAGTTGTTGAAAATGTAATTTTGTATATTAATCGTAATAAAAAGACAAATAAATTTGAATGTTTATCGTTTTGTTAAAAAATCGTAGTAAAGAGATCTCGCATATGTTGTTGTCGAAAACCTGATTGATTGATCCACTGAGTGAATATGACTTTTAGTGGTTAGATGCAAATGCTTTAAATTTTAAACAAAGCTACGTGGCTTAAAAGCCTATGTGCAGTTTGGCTTAAGAACCTTTTTATGTTGGGTCCGATTTACACTTAAAATGAGATTCAAAATTGAATATTAAAATCATAT
>JAAAKG020132644.1:0-14438 GCA_010014905.2 Druon quercuslanigerum
GATTATAAAAATATATTAAAAGTAAAAAAAGAAACTTTTTGGAAGTAGGACACAAGAGACAATAATATTTTATTTAACAATATTTTTTGCCTTAATTATAAACAAACTAAATTTATGAAATAATAACACAAGTTACAGAAAAAATGTTTAATGATAACTTGTATTGTGATAGAATGCGCATTTTTTAATGATAAAAAGAATACAGTAAAATAAATTTGTTTCAATACTAACATATATATATATATATATATATATAATGAATGTTAATAATATAAATTTATTGAAATGATATAAATTTTTCAGAGTGGACAAGAATAAAATTGAATGCAAAATAAGAAAAAATATTAAAATAATTATGAAAAATAAAATTTGTACTTTTTGATTCTGAATTCTTGAATTTCATTAAAAATTGCTTTTTTTTTGGTAGTAAATTAATAAAAAAATTAAAATTTTTGATTAAATATTCATCTTTTTTAGTGTAAAATTCAACTATTTGAGAATTCATGAATTTTGTTAAACATTTTTTTTTCGGTAAAAAAATAAACAAGTAGTTTTCAGCCTTGAACTGCTTAGTGAAAAAAATTTAATTTTTTTTTAGAAAAATTTTCTTTTTGATGGAACCTCTTGATTTTTGTTCTTTAAAAATTCATTTTTTTTGGTGTTTAATTAAACTTTTTGTTAAAAAATTTTTCTCTTTAATTGAAAATTAAACATTTTGTTTGCGAGTTCTCTATATTAATTAAAAATTCGTTTTTTTGTTTAATTCTAATTTTTTTGTTTTAAAAATTCATCTTTTTGTTTGATAATTCCGGACTACTGTAAAATTTTATCTTTGTCAGGTCGAAATTCAAGGTTTTAGTTGAAAAGTCTTAAATATTGTAAAAATTGGTTTTTTTCGGTAGGAAAATAATTTTTTTTTTTTAAATTCATCTTTTTGTTTTAAAATATAACAACTAGGTATTAAATTGGAACTACTGCTTTAAAAACTAACAAAAATATCTGCTTTAAAAATTCAAATTTTGAGAATTCTTGAATATTGTTCAAATTTTGTTTTTTTTTTGGTAAAAAATTACTTTTTTGTTTATAAATTCGCTTTTATTATTTAAAAAATCAACTTTTTGGTTGATAATTTTATAAAAAATGCGTTTTTTTGATAGCAAAATATTTTTTTAACAATTTATCTTTTTTAGTTAAAAATTCAACTATTTTAAAAATCTTGAATTTTTTTAAACATTTTTTTTTACGATTAAAAAATTAGGAAGTAGCTTTTAAACTGAAACTGCATGCCTAAAAACTAAAAAATAATTGTTTATTTATTTATAAAAAAAATTATCTTTTTGGTTGGAACTTCTTGATTTTTTTTAAATTCCTCTTTTTTGGTAATAAACTACACTTTTTGTTTTGGTTGAAAATTCTTAAATTTCGTAAAAAATTCATTTTTTTTGGCAGAAAATTAATTTTTTTGTTTAATAATTAATCTTTTCGTTTTTAAATTGAACAACTATGTTTAAAATTTGAACTACTGTCTTAAAAACTAGAAAAATATCGTTTTTAAAAATTCAAATTTTTGGTTGAGAATTCTTGAATATTGTTAAAATTTCGTTTTTTTTCGGTAGAAAATTACTTTTTTGTTTATAAATTTGCTTTTATTATTTAAAAAATCAACTTTTTGGTAAATAACTTTATGAAAAATGCGTTTTTTGACAGCAAAATATTTTTTTAACAATTTATCTTTTTAAGTTAAAAATTCAACTATTTTAGAATTCTTCAATTTTTTTAAACATTTCTTTTTACGTTTAAAAAATTAGGAAGTAGTTTTTAAACTGAAACTGCATGCCTAAAAACTAAAAATTTTTTTTAAGTTTTTGAATTTCGTTAAAAATTCGTTTTGTCGTATTAAATTACTTTTTTTTGTTTTAAAAATTCATCTTTTCGGTTAAAAATTTAACAAATAGATTTTAAACTTGAACTACTTTCTTTCTTGCTTTCTTAAAAATTGAACTTTTTGAGAATTCTGGAATTTAATTAAAAATTCGTATTTTTTCTTATTAAAATAATTTGTTGTTAAAAAATTTATCTTTTTCAGGTGAAAATTTAACGTGTTCGTTAAAAATTCTTAAATTTCATAAAAAATTCATTTTTTCGGAAAAAATTCATTTTTTCGGAAAAAATTAATTTTTTTGTTTAAAAATTCATCTTTTGGTTAAAAATTTAACAACTCGATTTTAAATTTATACAACTGCCTTAAGAACTAACAAACATATATTTTTAAAAATTTTAATTTTTGCTTTAGAATTCTTGATTATTGTTAAAATTCTGTTTTTTTGGCAGAAAATTAACTTATTTGTTTATAAATTCGCCTTTTTTTAAAAAATCAACTTTTTGGCTGATAATTTTATTAAAAATTATTTTTTTAGCACCAAAATATTTTTGTTTATCAGTGCATCGATTCTAGTTAAAAAGTTAACTTTTTTGTTGAAAATTCTTAAATTTTGTTAAAAATTCGATGTTTTTTGTGGTAGAAAATTAACTTATTTGTTTATAAATTCTCCTTTATTTTTTAAAAAATTAACTTTTTGGTTGATAATTTTATTAAAAATTTTTTTTTTTTCATCCAAATATTTTTGTTTAACAATGCATCGATTGTAGTTAAAAATTTAACTTTTTTGTTGAAAATTCTTAAATTTTGTTAAATGGTCGATGTTTTTTTTGGTAGAAATTTATTCGTTTGTTTAAAAATCCATCTTTTTGGTCAAAAATTTAACAACTAGTTTTTTAAATTTAAACAACTGCCTTAAAAACTAACAAACATATATTTATTTAAAATTCAAATTTGTTCATCAGAATTCTTGTTTATTGTTAAAATTGCGTTTTTTCGGTAGAAAATTAACTTATTTGTTTATAAATTCGCCTTTATTTTTTAAAAAATCAACTTTTTGGTTGATAATTTGATTAAAAATGATTTTTTGACAGCAAAACATTTTTTTTAAACAATTCATCGTTTTTAGTTGAAAATTCAACTTTTTTGTTGAAAATTTTTAAATTTTGTTAAAAATTCGTTTTTTTGGTATAAATTTATTTGTTTGTTTAAAAATTCATATTTTCGGTCAAAAAATTAACAATTAGGTTCCAATCTACTTTCTTCAAAATGCATTTTTTTTATTGTAAATTCAAAATTTCAGTTAAAAATTCATCTCTTTGGTTGCAAATTGAACTCTTTTCTTGAAAATTCCGTTTTTTTCATTTTTGATCGAAAATGATTCTTTTTTAAGTAAGAACTTCAACTTTTTGTCAAAATTCAAATATTTTGTTAAAAATTCGTTTATTTGTTGAAAATTGATCTAGTTTAGTTGAAAATGCAAGTTTTCGGTTTATAGTGTTTTTATTGTATTTTTTGTTAAAAATTCGTCTTTTTTGGTATAAAATTACCTGTTTTATCCAAATTTTTTATTTTTTATTTAACAATTGTACTGTTTTGTAAAGAAATTTCTTCATTTATTGGAAGTTCAATGATTTATTAACAAACATTAATTATTTGGTAGAAAATTTGTTTCTTTGACAATTAAAAAATTTTTTTATTAAAAGTTTAACTATTCCATTTTCGGTTAAAACTTCACCTTGTTTATTTTAAAAATTCATTAATACAAGGATTAACTGTCGCATAAAATTCTATTGGGCACCTTTCAATACTTAAACTAAAAATCACTTCTTTATTTTTATTATTATTAAATAACATTAAAAAAAAACATTTGTAAAAAATAATCACCAACGTTGCTGCACTCATACAGCACCCTTATCAAGGCAAAAAAAATCGAACAGGCTGGAACAGCAACGAAACCACGATGCTCTCTCCCTGTCTTGATTTTCGCGCGTCAGGGAGAGAGCATCGTATTTTCATTGCTGTTCCACCTGAAAATTTTTTTTTTTTATTTTGATAAGGGGTGATAAGGGGTCCAGGAATTCTGCAAATTAACTTAAATATTGAAGGGTAAATAGTATTTTAAATTTGATTTTAACCTCATTTAAATTTCTTAACTTTTAGTCCATAAATTTCTTAAAAGTAGGACAAGTTCTGCAACGATAATATAAGTGGTGAAGGTAAAAAATATTTACAAAGTATAACAAAATTTGAAAATTTGAAAATTGCAGAGCCTTAGTTGTATTTCGCCAGTCACTCATTTCACCTTGAGGTGACTAGTGTACTTTCTTTGGCAAATCTGGCACATTTTTTGTTGTCTAACATAAGTGGGTATTTTACCACTAGTTTCGGCAAGGCAACTTTCTCTCCTCAATCATAGAGTACTTTGTCTGCATTAAAATTTATTGAGAAATTTATAGTTATACTAAAAATTTACAGATTGTAAATCTTTAATCAATTACTATGCCTCCTGTATATTATATTTCATACACAATTCATATTTTCTCCCATTGATTCAATAAAAATCTCTTATATTTATATTTTTACATTTTTATTTATTATTATATTTGTATTTTATTCATATTTTTTGTTCAATATTTATGAGAAAAATGTTGATGAATAATTTTAGATAATCCATTTTATCTGCTGCAAAATGATCAAAGAATGTAAGTCTTTTTCTTCTTTATATTCAGAGGTTCAGATTTATTTTAATTATCTTATTCAAAAAAAATTGGTTTGTTCTTTTAAAACTCCTGGAATTTTTCAAATCGAAATTTCCAAATGAGGTATTTTAATGATCAAAATTTATTTTTGAAAGGAAAAATTTAAATTGTAAAGGGTTCTTTAATAACAGAGAAGCAATTCTGTTATTAAATTTTTGAGCTTATGTGTACACTTTTTCAAAGTTTTAAAGATATAAAAAAAATGGCTGGGTATCTATACTACACATATCGAATTTACACATTGTGCAACTCTAAACATTGCGTGTAGAGATCAAATGAAGGTGGTCAACTCTACACATTTAATTCACCACATGAGAATCTACACATGAAGTCTGCACATTAAACTCTACACATTAAAGTCTACATATTAGAGTCTACACATTAAAGTCTACATATTTAATTCACCACGTATAAATTCTACACATTAAATACTAGGTCGACAAAGTCTACACATCAAACTCTACACATTAAAGTGTACATATGGAAACTGTGCACATTAAATTATACACGTTCAACAATTGAAGTATGCGCGCTAAGCTTATAGCGAATATTATTTCTATCAGTTTATTATAAATAATAATTTATAAATAATAATAAGTTTAATTATGATTTATAAGTTTACAAGCAAATTGTCTGCAAAAAATCAACTATTTATTTTCCTGTAAATGCACCACGTTGATATCGTTTTATACAGCTAAAAATTAATTAGGAAAGATGTCTATAAATGATACTTATATAATAATAGATGGTAGCCTCGGTGGCGCTCGGTTTTCAAGTTAGAATTCCGCGGTTCGATCGCTGACCTTTGAAATTTTTCATATATACTTTTAGTGTATTTTTCGTAGTTCGAATCCCAATTAAAGCGGTAGGTCCCCCTTCATTCACTTGATTGCAACGTAGTATGTGCATAATGAAGTAAAAAAGAAACCAGGTTTACATATTTGATACGTCATATGTTATAGGCATACGACACTGGCGTACCAAGTAAAAATAAAGAAAATGTACATTCAGTGAGGCTATATTTTAAAACTGTTTTGAAAGATTTGTATAAAATAAATGCATAGGAAACCATGATTTTTTTTTAATTTTTCGGTTCACTGTACTTTAATTACGAAATTGGTCATGAAAAATGGCACTAATATTCGTTGCATATTCTATGATGTTTACGTTGATACCTTTTGCAACCAGATTGATCTTTTCTAGCTTGAGAAATATGTATAGTACTCGTAAACTCGAACAATTTATCCTCATGACTTTTTTTGATAAAAAGAAAATTATAAGAGTTGTGGTACTTTCAAAATCCAAAAAAAAAAAACCAAAATGTACATGTGAAGCCGAAAACGCATGATATGGAAAAAGTCCGGAGGTTTCCTTTTAATCGTTTAAACTCTGATTATAAAAATATATTTAAAGTAAAACAATAAACTTTTCAAAAGTAGGACACAAGATACAATAATATTTTATTTAACAAAATATTTTGCCTAAATTATATCTACATTGAATATATACAAACTAATTTATGGAAAAACGACCCAAGTTACAGTAAAATGTTTACTAATATTTTTTGTTGAGATAGAATGCGCATTATTTTAATGCTTAAAAGAACACAGTAAAAATACTTTTGTTCCAATACTAATGCATATTATGAATAGCAATAAAATAAATTTATTAAAATGATATACTTTTGTCAGCATGGCTAAGAATAAAATTGAATGTAAAATAAGATACAAATATTAAAATAATTATGAAAAAAAAACTTTGTACATTATTTTGCAATATGTGAATAAGCGCAGTACCAAAACGAGGGGCAGAAATAAATATAATATACATTTGTTATATTAGAGTTGAATTTAGTGTAGAAAAGTTCGCATTTTCGTCCAAAAGAAGTACGAAGCATGAGATACGTCATGAGAATGTAATCATTAAAGCTGAAGGAGCTTTAACAAAAAAGAATTTACTATTACCAAATAACAGTTTACGATGCTCTGACCTTTAAATTTAAAGGGCTCGTGCACAAATGTCGGGTAACTAAAAAGATCGACCGCATAGTGCGATGTGCATGCGAGAACTAATAGTCGCGCGCTATAGGCTGTAATTAAATAAAACTTTTTCGGGGCCAGTTGAAGTAGATTGGTTTCAGAACGTTAATATTCTCGAGCATGTCCGCTTCAATATCCGAAAATGAAATTTTTGGAGAAATATTAAAATCGATTAATGTTTCCAAAAATATCGAGCGCGCGCAACAAGAAAATTTGAACCTGTTTGTCAACGGTTGCCGCTGCGGGCACCAATGACCAGTGCGGTGGGTACAGTTTTGTAACCTCGCGTGCGAGCGATGATTCAAATTTCCTTGTCGCACTCAAAATTTTTCAAAATAATAATCGGCTACATTCCTGAAATTTTATTTTTGAATTTGAAATTGGTCTCACTGTGCATCATTTGAGTCTTTAAATTGATAGAATCCGATTGGCAACTCCAAATTTATATTTAATTAGCAGTGTTTGACACCAGTAGCCTAATAGCATTTAACGTTGCGGGAACGCCGCTGGAACGTTACAAAGAGGACTAACCGTTATTGTTATTTTTCACAGAAAGCAAGTATGTCCTAAGCAAGAAAAATAGTTGAATTATTGTTAAAAAAAAGAGCTAACACAGCGTTGCATCAGCTTTGCGTTTCCCAAGTTGATAGATCTATGTTGCGCTGCATCGGTTGAATGTCCATTCATTGAAAATGGAACCCCTAAAATCAGACTACACAGAAAAGAATGTGTTTTTATCACCTGATTTCTGGGTTTGATATTGTCAGAACTTTGGGAAGTATGACTTAGGCTTTTTGAACAGTATTATGTGTTTCTCAATCCTTGATGCAGATACGTTTTAAGTACTTGATGCCCTAAGGCTTTTTTTACCACTTGCAAAAATTCCGATTCTCCAAGTAATTCAACACAATTCTAATTACAAAAGATGTTTAGCCACATATTAATTAATATTAGACTTGAACCTTAAATGTGAGGGTTCAATGTGTAGATATAATAGAGTGTAGATTTAAAAGTGTAGACATTAATGTGCTCAGTTTAATTTGTAGGCCTTTTTATCAGGACAATTTGTATCTTGACAGTATTTAACGTGTAAACTTTAATGTGCAGAGTAACGTGAAAAATTTATTTGAGTAGACTTTAATGTTCGAGCTTTCCAACTTTCGAGTTTAGTGTGTAGAGTTAATGTGCAGGGTTTTTGCTTAATGTGTAGAGTTTATACCATGTGTAGATTCGATATGTGTAGTATCGACCGCGCCCCGAAAATATGGATCTTTCTGTCGCAAATTTTTTTTTTTAAGAAGAAAGAGATTAATTTTGATCCCAGAAATTATTGAAATAATTATCAATTTAAAAGGCTATTTTTTAATTCAAAATATAGATATTTCTGTCCAAAAAAGAATAAAGTTTATCAAAATAGTTTAATTTAAAAAAAAAAATTATTTTTGATCCTGGAATTGAATGGAGAAATGGTAAAATAAAGGCGAATTTTTAATTAAAAATATGGATCTTTCTGTCCAAAAAAGAATAATGTTTATCAAAATAGTTTACTTTAAGAAAAAAGAGAGTAATTCTGATCCCAGGATTAAATGAAAAAATTTTCAAATAGAAAAACGAATTTTTAATTGAAAATATGGATCTTTTGGTCCAAAATAGAATAATGTTTATCAAAATAGTTTAATTTAAGAAGAAAAAGATTAATTTTGATCCCAGAATTGAATGGCAAAATTTTCTAATTGAAAAGCGAATTTTTAATTGAATATATGGATCTTTCTGTCCAAAACAGAATGATGTTCATCCAAATAGTTTAATTCAAGAAAAAAGAAATTATTTCTTATACCGGAATTAAATGAAAAAAATTTCCAAATAATAGGCTAATTTTTAATTGAAAATATGGCTCTTTCTGCCTAAAAAAGAATAATGTTTAGTAAAATAGTTTACTTTAAGAAAAAAGAGAGTAATTCTGATCCCAGGATTGAATGAAAAAATTGTCAAATTTAAAGGCGAATTTTTAATTGAAAATATGGATCTTTCGGTCCAAAATAGAATAATTTTCATCCAAATAGTTTAATTTAAGAAGAAAGAGAT
Source organism: Druon quercuslanigerum (assembly GCA_010014905.2). Lineage (NCBI taxonomy): Eukaryota > Metazoa > Arthropoda > Insecta > Hymenoptera > Cynipidae > Druon > Druon quercuslanigerum. The sequence continues at coordinate 8,766 of JAAAKG020132644.1, forward strand.
TAATTTTGATCCCAGAATTAAATGGTAAAATTTTCAAATTAAAAGGCGAATTTTTAATTAAAAATATGGATCTTTCTGTCCAAAAAAGAATAATGTTTATCAAAATAGTTTACTTTTAGAAAAAAGAGAGTAATTCTCATCCCAGGATTAAATGAAAAAATTCTCAAATAGAAAGACGAATTTTTTATTGAAAATATGGATCTTTCAGTCCAAAATAGAATAATTTTCAGGAAAATAGTTTAATTAAAAAAAAAATTATTTTTGATCCCGGAATTGAATAGAGAAATGTTAAAATAAAGGCTAAGATTTAATTGAAAATATAGATCTTTCTGTCTAAAATAGAATAATGTTTGGCAAAATAGTTTAATTTAAGAAAAAATATATTATTTTTGATTTCGGAATTGAATGGAAAAATTTTTTAATTAAAGGCTAATTTTTAATTAAAAATATGGATCCTTCAGTCCCAAAAAGAATAATGTTCAGCAAAATAGTTTAATTTAAAAAAAAATTATTTATGATCCCGGAATTGAATTGAGAAATGTTAAAGTAAAGGCTAATTTTTAATTGAAAATATAGATCTGTCTAAAATAGAATAATTTTTAGAAAAATAGTTTAATTTAAGAAAAAAGATATTATTTTTGATTTCGGAATTGAATGGAAAAAATTTTAAATTAAAGGCTAATTTTTAATTGAAAATATGGATCTTTTTGTTCAAAATAGAATAATGCTTAGCAAAATAGTTTAATTTAAGAAAAAAGAGATTATTTCTGATCCCAGAATTTAAGGGCAAAATATTTAAATTAAAATGCGCATTTTCATTTCCAAAGATGGATCTTTCTGTAAAAAAAAAATAATGTTTAGCAAAATAGTTTAATTAAAAGAAAGAGAGTAATTCTGATCCCAGGATTGAATGAAAAAATTTTCAAATTGAACGGCGAATTTTTAATTGAAAATATGGATCTTTCGGTCCAAAATAGAATAATGTTTATCCAAATAGTTTAATTTAAGAAAAAAGAGATTAATTCTGATCACAGAATTTAATGGTAAAATTTTCAAATTAAAAGGCGAATTTTTAATTAAAAATATGGATCTTTCTGTCCAAAAAAGAATAATGTTTATCAAAATAGTTTACTTCAGGAAAAAAGAGAGAAATTCTGATCCCAGGATTGAAAGAAAAAATTTTCAAATAGAAAGACGAATTTTTAATTGGAAATATGGAATTTTTAATTGAAAGATGGAACTTTTTATGCAAAATAGAATAAATTGTAGCAAAATAGTTTAATTCAAGAAAAAAGAAATTATTTCTTTTACCGGAATTAAATGAAAACTTTTTCCAAATAATAGGCTAATTTTTAATTGAAAATATGGATCTTTCTGTCCTAAAAAGAATAATGTTTAGCAAAATAGTTTAATTTCAGAAAAAAAAGATTAATTCTGTTCCCGGAATTTAGTGGAATAATTTTCAAATTAAAAGGCGCATTTTTAATTAAAATTATGGATCTTTCTGTCAAAAAAAAATGTATGAGTATTTCTGATCGCAGAATTTAATGGAAAAATTTACATACTGAAAGGCAAATCTTTAATTCCAAAGCTGGAACTTTCTATCCGAATAGAATAATGTTTAGCAAAATAGTTTAATTCAGGAAAAAAGAGATTAATTCTCATCCCAGAATTGTATCTAAAAATTGTCAAAGCGAAACGCGAATTTTAAATTGAACATATGGATCGTTGGGTCCAAAAAAGAATAATGTTGATCAAAATAGTTTAATTTCAGAAGAAAGAGAGTAATTCTGATCCCAAGATTGAATGAAAACATTTTCAAATAGAAAGACGAATTTCCAATTGACAATATGGATCGTTCTGTCAATATGGATCTTTTTGTTCAGAATAGAATAATGCTTAGCAAAATAGTTTAATTTAAGAAAAAAGAGATTAGTGCTGATCCCAGAATTTAATGGCAAACTATTTAAATTAAAAGGCGAACTTTTAATTGAAAATTTGGATCTTTCTGTCCAAAAAAATTTGTATTTAGCAAAATTTTTTAATTCAGGTAGTTTTTATCCAAAATAGAATAATTTTAGCACAAAAGTTTAATTTAAGAAAAAAGAGATTGTTTTTGATCATAGAATGTAATGGAAAAATTTTCAAACTAAGAGGCGAATTTTTATTTCAAAACATGGAATTTTCTGGCCAAAATAAAATAATGTTTAACAAAAAAGTTTAATTAAAAAATGAGATTAATGCTGATACCAGAATTTAATGGAATAGTTTTCAAACTAAATGCTGACTTTTCAAATCCAAAGATGGAACATTCTATCCAAAATAAAATAATGTTTAACAAAATAGTTTAATTTAAGAAAAAAGAGATTAATTCTGAAACCAGAATTTAATGAAAAAAATTTTAAATTAAAAGACGAATTTTTAATTCAAAGACGGACTTTTTATCCAAAATAGAATAATTTTTAGCACAATAGTTTAATTTAAGAAAAAAGAGATTGTTTTTGATCATAGAATGTAATGGAAAACTTTTCAAACTAAGAGGCGAAGTTTTATTTCCAAAGATGGAACTTTCTGTCCAAAATAAAGTAATGTTCAACAAAATACTCCAATTAAAAAAAGGAGAGAGATTAATGCTGATCCCAGAATTTCAAGGAAAAAATTTCAAATTAAGAGGCGAATTTTTATTTCCAAACATGGAATTTTCTGGCCAAAATAAAATAATGTTTAACAAAATAGTTTAATTAAAAAATGAGATTAATGCTGATCCCAGAATTTAATGGAATAGTTTTCAAACTAAATATTGACTTTTCAAATCCAAAGATGGAACATTCTATCAAAAATAAAATAATGTTTAACAAAATAGTTTAATTTAAGAAAAAAGGGAATAATTCTGAAACCAGAATTTAATGAAAAAAATTTTAAATTAAAAGACGAATTTTTAAATCAAAGACGGAACTTTGTATCCAAAATAGAATAATTTTTAGCACAATAGTTTAATTTAAGAAAAAAGAGATTGTTTTTGATCATAGAATGTAATGGAAAAATTTTCAAACTAAGAGGCGAATTTTTATTTCCAAAGATGGAACTTTCTGTCCAAAATAAAGTAATGTTAAACAAAATAGTTTAATTAAAAAATGAGATTAATGCTGATCCCAGAATTTAATGGAATAGTTTTCAAACTAAATGCTAACTTTTCAAATCCAAAGATGGATCATTATATCCAAATAAAATAATGTTTAACAAAATAGTTTAATTTAAGAAAAAATAGATTGTATTTGATCATAGAATTTAATGGAAAAATGTTCAAACTAAGAGGCAAATTTTTATTTCCAAAGATGGATCTTCCTTTCCAAAATAAAATAATGCTTAACAAAATAGTTTAAATTAAAAAAAGAATAGATTAATGCTGATCCCAGAATTTAGTGGCAAAATTTTCAAATTAATAGGCGCATTTTTATTTAAAAATATGGATCTTTCTGTCAAAAAAAAATGTTTAGCAAATTAGTTTAAATTAAAAAAAGAAGAGATTAATGCTGGTCCCAGAATTTAGTGGCAAAATGTTTAAAATAAAAGGATAATTTTTAATTCCAAAGATGGAACTTTCTATCCAAAATAGAATAATGTTTAGCAAAATAGTTTATTTGAAAAAGTGAATAATTCTAAACGCAGAATTTAATAGCAAAATTTTGAAATTAAAAATCGAATTTTTTATCCAAAACCAAATTTTTCGTTCGAAATAGACGAGTTTTTATCAAAATAGTTGATTTTTGGACCAAGAAAGATGATTTCTTAGGAAAATCGTTCGATCGTCCAGAAAAGTAAAAATGATTTTTCCATGGCATCTACTGCGATCATTCTGAAACTACACCTGAAAACAATGACGACGAAAGAATAGAGCTGAAATGTAAAACAAAAACATAACATTGCAATTCCTTCAGGCATTTGCAGCTTTGCATAATCTGGAATTGACTAACTATCCATGAACAATAATTGTAGCATAAGTTAGAAAAATGCGCAAACTGATTTTTAGGTGAATTACTTGTCAGTTAAAAAGCACAAACTTGGCTCATTAACTCCCAGACTGTCAAAAATTGCTTGCTTGTCGATCGAACAGTTTTACTCAAGGAAGCCTGCCTCGCTGTAGGCCGCTGGCTTCTGATATCTGAATCTGCCTAAATTAGGTAAAGCTGATGTCAGATTGTGTGCTTGCAGTATACCTACTATGTATGGATACGAACACTTGTAAAGAGTTAAATGGCCCTGCTCATTTGCCACATGTTGGTCAATGTCGGTGGTGCAGAGCTTTGCATACGGACCGAGTCTTGGATCTTCTCCTGGATTTAAAACCGAGATATATATATATATATATATCAAATGCACATCGCGCGTATAGTGGGAGTTGGCGGCACCGCTTTACTATCAACTAACATTTTTAATGGGTTGTGAGACTATTTCTCTCTGTTTTTGCCATAGAAAATAGGAAAAACTGCCATGGTCAAATGAGCAAAAAAAAATTCTTACGTACTGTTTTGTACACATGTGTGTGTTTGTTCTACAGTTGTGGGTAGAGGATCCCTGTGACAAGGGGTTGAGCTGAACATGGTTACTATCATTAATAAGCAGTCACGAACAATTCTCCAGGGATGGTCCCGAAAGAATAACAAAGACTTTCTCTACCTGCTCGTGGGAACATCAATGACACAACCAAACCACAAAAATGTTGTAGATACGGTTCATAACGGCGAACGCGCAAAACACCCAAAAATGGGTCGACAAACAGTGCCGATCACCCTAGAGTTCGGGATTCTGAAACTAATTTAGATGGAAAAACGAAGATTAACAGGCGCAACACCTACATTGAGTGGCCGAATCGACTCAATGATGACTTGCTAGAATGCTACGATGATAGCTTTATCCCTGCTCACGGACTTTTTATGCCGCGTATGCACACTCTGTGTCGCCAGAAACACCCAGAGCTTCAGCATGCTTTGCACCAGTCATTACGAAATCAATGTGCCTACTAAGCCTTTATAGACCTAGTAAGACCAACCGTGGAAAGCAGGCACCTCCTAATAGACAACAGCGATTAGAGGGTAAGGAAGATCATTAAAATGCAGATTCCTCCTGAGCTCCAAGATCATGGAATATATAAATATATGATTGAATGAATAACAACTGGTTGAGGGTTCACGGAAAGGGTTCAAAAGTTCGCCCAAGAACAGAGGATCTTCCATCACAAGCTAAACAAGTCGAGGCTGTTGACAATCAAGCAGAATATTGTTGACAAAATACGGATGTTATTAGATGTAAGGAGATGTATACAGACGAGGGAGAGGTGAATCAGGGAAAAACAAAAGCTTCTCGCTGACCCATCGCGTCTCGTCAGATATAATCCTGCACTGAAAAACTTTTAGCGCTGCTGTGACTCTTTGAGTACAGTCCGCGCTCCTAATCACGGTGGCCTGCTCGATTCTCGTCACAAGTGTCGTAGCTACACTCAAAAAGAGCAACGGCGATACGGAGTCAGCGCTAACACAGTGCCATCTAGTCGGTATAATAGCTGGCCTTCATACCAGAGCAACCGTTACATTGAGAATGCGCGCGAAACCGCGTGCAATCACATCACGTGCGACGTAGTCGTTGAGCCGGTGCAAAATTAATTTTTAACCCCAG
>JAAAKG020132645.1:0-14437 GCA_010014905.2 Druon quercuslanigerum
AAATATTTCGAGGATGCTTCTAAAATTTTATGGACACATTCTTGGATAGTTTAGGAAGACATTTATGCAAAAAAAAATCGATTTTTTGAAGCCTCCAAAGCAGGCTCCCCCCTTAAGTGTCTTTGGTTTTTCGTAAAAAGAAATATTTTAATAATTTCAATTCCATGTAGGTTTAAAAAAAAAAGCATTATAACATTTAAAATAAAATATAGAATTAATAATATTAATTGTTATTTTATTTTGAAACAATATTTCCTGATATTTATAAGGATTAATTTAACACGAAACGACTATTTTTCGTTGAAAGTTTTGTTACAAACTGTAACAATTCTTTGAAATAAGTCATAATTTCCTGTGAGTTATTGGATATTAAATGACAACATTTATTTTTAAATATGATCCTTTCCTCAAAAAACAGAGCCACATTCACTATTTCTCTACATGATTAGCATTTTTAATCTGTTTAACATACATATAAACGAAACAAATAAAAAAGGTTGACTATTGCCTTCTGGCATACTTTATGCCAGATTTTAATTTTCTTTACTGGTATATTTTATCGTCAACGTAATTTCTTTTTCGGCGGGATTCTAAAGAATTTCAGAGAATTCATGTTTAATGCTGTAATGAGAGCATTTCAGAATGTCCATATGATGAGGGCTTTGGGGGTCAATTTTTATTTATCACATTTTTCAATTTTTTTGTATGTCAAGTATGTATACTTTAGACTTAATTTAAGTTCATTCTATTGAGTTTGCTTAACTATTTTAATTTTATAAATCATACTTTTATATAAAAATAAAATAAATAATTAAATTACATGATTTGATATATAATTTATATAATAAAATCTATTGTGTGCGACAAAATTAATGCTAAGTAAAACAGAAGTTATTGGCCTTTTAAAACTGAAAATGAGTATAGCATAAATCTGCTTAGGAAAGTTTAAGTTTAAGTGATTTAAAAGTATATAAATAAACCTGTACTTTAAGAAAAATGCAACCATCACTTGTTGCTAATTCACTATTAGAAAATAAGAGATAGAAATAGAAAGAATAAGAATCATATATTTCAAACTTTATTCAGAATTTGCAAGAATTTTTGATATAAATTATGAAATCTTATTTATATTAATTTCATTGATACTTATATTTAGCAGATAATTTTGTGAATCAACAGCGACAAATTTAAAACATAAGAAACGCTTTTATACTAAAACGATTAATTTTTGGTCATTTAAACTTTTTTGAATAAATCGTTTTCCTTAAAGGATTAAAGGATTCCTTTAAGCCGAAATAAGTTTATTAATTGTGTTAATTGCAGCGTTGAAAAATCACGAAATCGATTTTTTTTTTTGCCATTTATATAATTGTCGGAAATTTTAATAATGTTAATGTTTCTTTAATTTGAATTTATGTAGGAGAATACTTAATTTCGACTAAACCCCTAAATTTAAAATACATTCATAAAGTTTCACCAATTATTATAAGTGCAAATTTTTTTAAACTATAGGAAACTTTCATGAGTTTAAAATGCTTTTAGCTAATAAATTGAGAAAACTTTGGCAATTGAAAAATGGAGTGTCCTGCTATATTTTCCTTTATGAAAGCTTTACGATTTTTTGGTAGATGCACTTAGGAGCTTGAAAAAGTTTCCAAATCACCAAGAGACTTTTTCTATCTTTAATATAGTTTCTAAAATTTATTTGGAAACCATGATTTTCTTACAGGTACAAAATGACAAAATTTCAGATTCATAAAGTACATTAAAAGCCGAATATAAAAATTGCTAAAAATTGTAAGTTACCAATCAAAGGAAGTATCCAAAATAATTATAAACGAACATTGATAATTCTAAATTGCAATGGAATTATCCGAACTAGATATCAAAATATTATAATGGATTCCGGGTGAATATTCTGAATTAATGCATCCAATAACTTATAAATGTTCAAACAGCAAAACAAAAAGATATAAAAGTTTAATGATTGAAAAGCTGCCAAAAAAAGCTGTTCAATTTCTTTTAGGGTTTTACTTGAATTTAAAAGAGAATACATATTCTATTATAAACCTCTTAAAATTATATAAGATATCTTTCGATTTCTAAACATTTCTGTTTAAAGATTTGAACCTAAAACTCCATTTTTTTAACTATGCGAATTGAAAAGAATTGAAAGATCTTCATTTCTAGAAAAAATAATTTTTTGTGAAGATCACAGATAACTTTAAGTTGTTTATGTAATATCTAAAATAATTTGGGTATCAAAAATGCTTATACAAACAATAATATTGTTTGTATCACTCCAATACGTCCAATATCATTTAAAATACAGTGCCACATGCTGTACATCAACTAAATTTTAAGTTTGTAATTAGTTTTATTGAAAGAATTGCTTCTTTAACCGTTTGAACTTGAAGATGAATTATCATATTATGTTTATTGAATCATATTAATTCTAAGAAATTAATTTAGGATATTTAGTGAAAAATTACTTGATCTTAAAACAATTATTGGTAACACAAAAAACAGTTTATTATCATCTATTAAAATTTAGATATTTGCACCGTGACTAATAAGAATATATATTAGTTGATATTACACATCCAAATCTGCCAAAGAAGATTTTTCCTGGCTACTTATCCGCTTCTGAATATTCATTATTCTCTGGTTTGTAAATTGTTTTATAACAGTAATTTTTTATTGTAAATGTCACAACAGCAAGTTTTCTCCAGAAGGGATGCAGGTTATTGCACTATTTTTGTACTAGATAAATGATTAAACATTTATACAAATTTAAAGTGTTTTGCAAACTTGCTCTGAGAATAACTTATGAAGCTTTTACCTTCTACTTTTAGAAAAAACACATATTTAAAATTTAAACTCTAAAAGTATTAAAAGAATCTATTATTGAATATTTTCATCTCGAAGTTCAGAGAAGAAAAACGAGAAAAAAGAGTAATCGAATCCCGACGTGGCAACACCAGCTCTTTATTAATTTTTCAGTGATGAATCGAAACGAATAAAGTACCTCAAAGGGAGTTTTTTTAATAAAAGCGATTTAAATAGGTGCAATGTATCTTCAGCATTGGATTATTATTTGGTAGCATTCATAGAAAATTAATTAAAATTTTTTCCATTTATAAGTGTTATTAGAGTTAAAGAATATAGTAACGCAATTAAACTACATTTTTTTCATTTGCAGATTATTACTGTGATACTAAAATTTGATAATTTTGTTACTACATATAATACATAACAGTAACAAAAAGTATCCTCATTTTTTAAATCAACTTCAGAGTTCTTTCTCTCGGGCCCTTTCGTTTTATCCTAAAAAAAAGCTTAGCACAGATTTCTAAGAAAGAGTCTAAGCCGAGTAGAGTGGTTCTCGTAAATTTCTTTTAGGGGTTTCCTGACCAAAAAGACAGATATCGTTATCCTGCCGTGGTCGGCGGACACTTTAAGACCGTGCAAGTACAATGGTACAATGCTCTTGTCGAGACTATAGGGCGACATAAACCCTCCGATACGAGGACGCTTTGGCGATGTTCCTGGATATATGAGAGGCAATCCTGCAGGTGCAAGATGCAGAAGACTATCCTTCTAGTATATGGAACATACAGATGATATCGTGTTTTCAAACTTTATAAATCTTTTTATATAGAGTCAATTTGCAAACATTTTTTTTTAAAGAAGTTTAACTTATGGAAGAATATATTAGAAAAAAAATTAAAACAATATGGAACATACAAGAAAGGAACTATAAACTTCTCGAAAGTGAGACGTATAAAAAGAATTGTCATCTAATAGAAAAATAATTATCAACAACTTGATTGTTTAAAATTCTTTTCGATTACTAACGATCGTAATAAACATAAATAAAATGAACTATAAAACGGTATTATACTATTTTCTCAAACCATTTATCAAATCACTTAAATTTATGTTTTTAGAAAAAATATAGAAGTTCGAAACGCTTCAATCTTTGAAAATATCGTGAAATATCATAAAATCCTTTGAAATTCTGTGAGGCTACACGAAATATGATGAAATTGTTTGATTTAAAAAAAAATTTTAAATACCCTTAAATATTTTGAACCCTTTGAAACCTTCTGAAATCTCTAGAAATTTTATAAAATTCTTTGCAATATTTTAAACTATCCTAAAATATGCTAACTCCCTTGCAATTTCTCGCAATCCATTAATATTCCTTGGACTCTTACAAAATATCATAAAATCTATTAAAAAATTTTTAAATATTTTAAACTCTTTCTATTGAACAACTCTTCAAATCTTCTAAATACTTTCAAACCCTAGAATTTTTGTGAAACCATTCTTTGAAATTTCAATTCATTATTATAAAGTTCGTAGAAATGACGTAAGCTTATATGAAATATGATATTTCTTAAAATTACTTAAATATTTCTAATATCCGGAAAATTCCTTGTCATGCTTTAAAATGCGTTAAAATACTTTCAATCTGGAAAATCTTTTAAAATCCCTTAATACTTTCTAAAGCTCTTGAAAAGTCCTTAGAATCTTTAAAAATACCCTAGAATCTTTTAAATCCTTTAAAATCTTTAACATGTTTTTAAATCTTTGAAAATATCTTCAAATATTTAAAATTTCTTCAGAAGTTTGAAATTCTTTTAAATTTCCTCAATTCTTGAAAATAAATTTTTGAACATTTTATTAAAATATTATAAAATTGCGTGAAAGCACTTAAAATGACATTAATTATAATGAAATTCCTTGAATTTCTTCAATCTCTTAGAACTTCCTCAGAATCATTTACAATGCACTAAAATATTTCAAATTCTTTAAAATCTTGTTAAACTACTTAAAATTCTTCGAAGATGATAAAAATTTCTAGATATTAAAAATTTCCTTGGAATCCTGCAAAGTCACATGAAATATTTTTGGAAATTCCTTTAAATCCTATGTAATATTTGAACTCCTATTATATCCTTTGGCATCCTGGATAATACGTTAAAATACCTAATTTCGGAAATCTTTAGAAATCTGATAAAATTCGTTAAAATTTCTTAAAAATCGTTTTAATGTATGAAATTATCTTAAAACCTTATAGGTCCAAGAATAAATTTTTTTGAAATAGGAAGGTCTTTCCAAAAATGTAAATTGTTCAGAAGATTTTAAAGGATTGTACGCTATTTTGAAAGATTACGAGGAATTTCAATTAAATCTTTTGAAATCTTCTTAAATTCAAGAAATTTTTTTAAACACCTTTATGAATTATTTAAATATCACTTCCAATTATTAAAACCTTTAGAAATTTCTTTAAGTACAGTTTAAACCCTTTAAATCTGTTGAAATTTTGTAAAGCTCTTTAAAGTTCTTTAAAATCTTTGAAAACACCCTAAAATCCTTTGAAATCATTTGAGATCTAATAAAATCCCTCGGAATCCATTGAAATTTCTTAAAAACCCTTTGAATAATTTAAAATCCTCTAAAAAAGCCTTAAAACCTTTTGAAATATCTTATAGCTTAACCTGATATACTTGAAAGTTGTTGCTTGATTTTTCGCGCAGTAATAATTTCAATTATGTGTGAAAAATCTTTTTTTTTTAAAGAATGATGAAAAATAAATTAAAATACGAATCTACTCATACAGATTCGAAGTCTTTATCACATTATTACAATGTTTCTGGCCACACAGGCCAAACAATCAACAAAGAGTACTACGTTGAAGTTCTGAAAAGATTGCGTAATGCAATCAGGAGAAAACGATCGCAACTTTAGGAAACCGGTGACTGGCTTCTTCATCACAATGCTCCAGCGTACGCATCAAACCTTGTGCAGCAGTATTTACTGAAACACAGTGTTGCGCAGCTCCGCCAGAATCCATACAGTCCCGATATAGCGCCCTGCGACTTTTGGCTGTTTCCTCTATTGAAAATGCCGCTTAAGGGATATAGATTCGACGATAAAGAGACTGCTGAAACTAATGCGACAAATGCACTAAAGGCGATTCCGAAGTCTGACTTTCAAGAGTGCTTTAATAAGTGGAAACATCGATATGAGCGTCTTGTTCAATCAAATGGGGACTACTTTGAAGGATGCCACCCCCCGGATGACGAAGAATAAATCAAGCGCCGAGAGATCGAGGTAGGTCGAATACTTTTGGGACAGCCCTCGTATATCGATTAGGAGCATGTAACAGGTGCAAATATTCATATTACAGACATTTTTGGTACAAAATTATTTCCACACGAGACACAAATAATAAATCTGCATCTTTCATGAACAAATCTGTTAGAAAGATATACATTTAAAATTTTTTAATCAGCTTTTGGAGAAACACGTACTAAATTATATGTAATTAATGGCATATTCTGATTGCCATCTTTCTTAGGCATGGAATTAATAGCTTTCACATCACGTTCGTGAAAAGGAAACTTTTCGTATTGGCTTTAATATCAATATCCTACTGCGCTGGTAGAAAATCTTATCACGTGCCTGGTTAACAGCCAAGAATCCGTCTTCCTTGTAAGTAAGAACACCAGAGTTCAAGTAAACGCAAACTTCAAAAGAAACAAAAACACTTGAAGATTGGAAGAGTCACATGGTAAATTATATAGCTAGTTACAATTTGTAACTTTCTTTATAAAAAAAATTAATATCGTAAAATTACAAATTGTTATACTTCACACTTTTCCTTTTTTTGGCTTCCAAATTTTGTTTTTGATGTATGAATATCAGTTACGAGTTGAATTCCAGGATAGGGGTGTCAAATTATTAAAATTAAAAAATGTATATGTCTCTTTAAAAGTGAGCTCTAATTAAAATGAAGAAATAATTGGAAGAGGTAGATGAAGAAAGCAACAAGTTACTAATATTCTAACACTTACAATTATTATTTTCCTGACCTATCAATCAGTAATTTTATAGGATAATAATCAAATCATTTTTTCTCATGCAAGCTTAAGAGTGATAGTACCACTAATGCGTATCGAGGTTATTTTCAATTAGCAGCATCTTTTGTAGAAACACGCACGAAATTTTAGCCTGCTTCATCTAATACTTTGCTTTTTGTGTTATGTTTTTGATTGAGCAAATCGAGTGAGTTCCAAAAAATAGATGTAAAGACTGAATTTAAACTTGATAAACATTGAGGAAAATCTACGACTTCAATTACGGTAAAACCACCATTACTGCCGCATCGTAAGAAGTATGTCTAATACTTTGAAAATAATAAAGATCGTTCAGTATCTTTTATATTTTAACATAAATCATAAATGTACAAATTTTCTAGTATTTTTGAAGTTTTTATGAATTTATTACTAATATTTATTTTTTTGACTAGTTATACATTCAGTAAAAAATAATTTTTTTAAACTCCTCAAATTCTCTGAATGAACGTTGCAAAATACGCCATTTTTTTATTTTAAAACTTTTAGTATAACTTTCATAAACTTTTTTAAAATAAAATTTGTAACTCTAATAGAAAAAGTGTTTATGAATATTTGAATGTGCCGCATTTGGACACATTTTGGACAAATTTTCCTAAACCGGGAAGAAATATCGCCTGCTGTTTGTTTCGGACATTTCAACGTGAGTTGCACAATTGCGTTTTTAATTACATAGACGATCACTTTCAAAGTATTTTTGATTAAATTTCGCAGAATTGTGTTAGCGAAATAATAATGATATTATTTATGAACTCCAGGCTTTTAATTCAATGGAATATTTACTCTAAAAAAAGTTGTTTAAAAAAAGTACTTTATTGCAACCTCCAATTCTAACCTCAAATTTTACCAGCTGCTTATGTAATTCTCTTGAAGGTAACTCATGAATTTACTTTTTTAATTAAAATTAGTAAATATACATTAGAATTTTACATTATAGATTAATTTCAAATATTATAAATATTAAGAAGGTCAATATTATCAATTTACTTTAAAATTTAACTGTTTCGTTCTAATTTAATTTTACTGTTAAAAAATTTATATTTTCAAGTTAAAAATACAACTTTTTTGAATAAAACTCGTCTTTTCGTCATAAACATTTATTCTATTCAGTCAAAAAATCTACTATTATATTTGTGATTTAGAATTCATCTTAATAAAAATTAATACATAAATTGGCAAAAGTGTTCAAACAATTGAAAATATGGAAATAAAAAAGTATTATTTTAAGCAAAATGTTAACACGTTGAAATGAATTTGATTAAAAAATTGATAAACATAAATTTATTATGATTTATAATAATCTATTCTTGTTTTTTAATGTATTATATAATTGTAAGTATAAAAAATTGTACTATTATATTTTTATAAACCCTATTGACCTTTCCTGGTCCAGCACTGGCTTCTTTTGTGGCCCACTTAAGGATATATCCCAAAATTCTTGTACGACTAATGAGCAATACGTCTAGCTTCAAAAATATAAATTCATATTAATTAACTGAAAAAATAATAGTTTTTTTATGTTTTAATCGATAATATAATTTATTATCCACTTATTATAATAATTTTGTATTTGTGCCAAAAATTACGATTCGCCATTTTTATCTATTGTTTATCTGAACTGAATGTTCTTAACTGTCCCAGTAATGGTCGGTTTATCGTCGAACGATTAATAAGCACAGTCAAACTCGGATATAACTTCCTCGGATATATCCCTTCCGAGAATTGACGCCGAGCCGCAGGTAGGAGTAAATGGAACTGCGGGGTGTGTAGTGTTGTCATACAGACGTTTACAACAAAAGTGTTTTCATCCAAAGCGGCACTCTCCCTGGTTTTTTCACCATCTCCTCCAGGCCCAAAACCAGCATTATTTCCTAGTTTCACTGTAGCTTCAAAACTTTCGGAGTGGCCATATGAGCAAAAGTGACGCTGAACGTACTGGACATCCTGTTGAGGCCAGTGCATCCGAAATTTTCTATCAATTTCCTGATACGGTGACAGTTGATAAAAGAGTGAAGCTGCGTGAGATTGCTAGTGCTGATTGAATCTCAGAGAAATTTGTACATAATATTTTGCAATAAGATTTAGCCGTGGGACGTGTCTCCAATGATGGTTTGCAGCTGTTTCGGCGGAACTTATATAGAATACACCATAAAACACCTAAAATCAAGGCATAGTAAAAAAACAATGTATTACCAGAGTGGAATCGGCATCAAAAAAGTCGAAAACCGTTCCTTCTGTCAGGAAGGATATAGCAACTGTCCCTATTTTTCAGATTTGGCCTACTACCTTATCCTCAATATGAAGAATCTGATGGCAGGAAGGAGATTTTATACAGACTAGGAAGTTATTGCGGAAAGGAATGTCTGTTTGTGTTCTGAAATTAACACTTTTTTCTCAAAGTCAGAATACTTCAAGTGTGAAACTATAATATGAGCATAGATAAATTCTCATCCATCACTGCCTCATTTTTGTTACAAATAAAAAAAAAAAAACACGGAATTGCCGTACTTTGGAGAATCGGCGTTCTTCTGTGAAGATGAAGCAGCATTGGACGAAGTACATGAACCTAAAAGGAGAATACGCTGAAAAATAATTTTCTTTTTACGCGGACTTTTCAAATCACAAACTAAATTATGATGTGTTTAAGTTTTTCAATTTATTTGGCGTATATCTATAAGAGAAAAAATCCTGAATTTTAAAAAACACCAATATTTTAAATATCAAATTTATTATTTTCGAATAAATAAGTATATTGAACCATATAAAACCTTATATGTCATATGAACAATGAACAAATAATAATAATAATAAGCAATAATAAATAATGCATGATTATTAAAAACCGGAGGCGAAATCGCCTTTTCCATCCCCTCACTCATTTCATAATGAAAAATTCTTTTTCCCGTAATGAATACAAAATACAATAAATACAAAATATAATCTTCTATAGTGGAAAATTACTAAAAGTATGATAAAACAGTTCAATGGTTCTTCATAACTTAATGATGAAATAATTTTTTATTTACTAGGAGATTAAATTTTCAAGCTGTAAGTATTTCAATTAAGTTTTCAAATGTTAAATTCCTTACGGAGAATCGCCCATCTCTTATAGTAACCGTTTTCTGTTTACTTTTTCTTTTGCAACATCAATTTTCAAGATTTGAGTTCATAGCACCATTTCTCTAATAAAATAGATTATCTTATACAAAGAAAATTAAAGTATCAAGGAATAGGAATTTTATTTGCAAAATAAGTTTTGTGACAGTGGTATCAACACAATCTCTTTAATTGGTTATCTGGAATCTGTTTCACGAAGAATAATACAATATCAAACTCGAAATCCTGTAGAGCTTTTGGTATCACAAAATAAGCAATAAATCTTGGAAGAGTTGTGGTGTGAGAAATTGGGAGAGATAACTAATTTGAGAATAATTCAGATGGCATTAGCATCACCGATGCATACCCGGGTGAAACGCGAGTAGATAGGGGGTTAGGAGGGTGTGGTTCTGCAGGCTATGTCTGCCTGGATGCTAGGGGTTTAATTTTTCACGGGACGCAGAACTGATCGCTAACGGCATACATCACCATGATATACCGACCCCATCTTGCCCTCCAGCACTCCTTATTTGCCCCACGTTGCTTCCTTCTCCCTTTTTCTTTTTCTTTTTTTTTTCTTCCTTCTCATTCTTTCTCTTCTTCAAGTTGTTTTCCACCACCTGAGATTCTTTGCTTCTGCTCTTTTCACAAGTCCATGTTCACTTTACAGTGGAAGGCTCTTACTTTGTTTCCTTTGTTTCACCGGAAAGCGATTCCTTTCCCCAGCAGCACTTGTCTCAACTATCGTACCTGTAAGGTACATTGTTCAAGAACCTAGCAGTTCATTTATCCTTTGACAAGAAAATACATGTGAATATCACTAAAGTTTTCAAATATTCACACCAAAAAAATCTAAAATGACTTTTATTTACTTCTTAGAAAATCATTGAAAGTAGTCATTCAAAACACTGGAAATATTAACTATTTATCTAATTATTTACACAAAAAAGAGCTTATAATTTTAATTATTCAACTGTTTTTAATGTTTTTAGGAAATATTTTCAAAGCTGTTTTTTCACGCTTCTCATTGTAGAGTAAGTCATTGCTTCTAGTGACAAAATTAGAGATGAATTATTATTTCCTCATGCATAATTTTAAATTACCACTGATGGAAATTCAAAAATTATTGGAACTTTTGGAAAACATTTTTGAACAAAGATTTATTGACAGTTTCTCATTTTTGAGCGTACAAAATATTTGTGCACAACATCTCTTTACAAACCTAACCCAAAAAAGTGACAGTGATCAGCTCTATTTACCTATGTTTTTAATGATGTCTTCATGTTTATTTAGTAATACTAAATGCCACTCTTACCTACTCTTCATGACATACTCTTTTTACCTACTCTTCAGAAATACACTGAGTAACATGAAGTTTTTTAATAATTATATATACTAAACGGCAACCAATCGGCTTTAATCACATTTTTAATGAAATTACAAACTTTAATGAAAGTGCGAAAATTTACCAAAACACAATTTCATGCAAAATGCTGAGAAAAAAAACAAGAATCCAACGACCAAATTTGGACCACAAAGAATAAAAAAATTCTCCTATTATAAACTGAAAAAATTTTTAACAAAATTTCAAAAAAAAATAAAAAAGAGAAAAAATGAGAAAGCAACCAACCACATCCCTCTCCTTCTCCTTTTCTTTCTTTCGTCTTGTTTATTTTTATTATTATCAAATTACGACAGCAACGAAGAACCGATACTTTCTCTTTAATACCTGAGAATTAAATAATTAATTTCATTTCTATGAATACTTTTCATATAAGATACTCATAAATAAATTTGTTACTCATAATGTCTGACATTTTTCGCACATATTACCTTCATTAAAATAGCATACTCTAAAAAGTTATTCTAACGTAATAATTCAAAGTAATTCTAAAAGATATTTAAGTGTCAAAATTCATTAAAGTGATAAAATTATAGAAATGTTGAAGATATATTAAGAGAGGAAAAAACGAAAATTTGGTGAGATTTTCTATTTTATTTTAATTAATAATAATAATAATAATTTGGCCAAGTTTTTATTTATTTTTTCTTTAAATACATTCTAAAAAGGCCTGTAGTTCAATCAAATTGACGTATTTTAAAATTTACACATCTTTCAGAATTACTTGGCAAACTTTCATTTCACAAGCTACGTTTGACTATCCTGATGACTTTCCACTTAGCGCAATTGTTTGCACTGGAGATTTTTTGTTCAAATTTCACATTGCCTTAAATACAATTTTTTCAAATAAAATACTAATTTTAAATGAATAAAAATATTTCAGATATTCAACACAATATAACACATATAACGTGTAAATGATAACAAAATCAAATTTTTTCAATTAAAGTGTAAACTCCAAGTCCAAGGCATAATTACACAAATTAAAAATCTAAAAAAAAGTTGAGCTTCATCTAGTCAATTTATCCCGCACTCATGATAAAGTGTTTAGACCACGGTCTGCTGTCAATTCTGACTATTTTGATTCGATAGTTTTATTCTTTAAGTTTTATGTGACAAAAAAAGTTATCCTGTTGTATTATTTGGTTTAAGAATCAGCAGTATGCTGAAGGAAAACAGTAAATACAATTATCAACGCCTTTTAAAATCGCACATCCTTGCGAATTGTTCAGTAAACATGACTACATTTATGTACTTTTTCAATGAATTATTCATACATACCATAAATATATCTAATTTTGGAAGATTTTCGTTATTGGCTTTTACGAAACCCTCCTTTGACATTTTTGCGACTTCTATTTTCGATGAGCACATAACCCAAAAGACGCCTTTGACACCAAAGGAGCCCTCCAATCAAAATCGGGATAGAAAATTCATATTTAAACTTTAAATTAAAAAAAGAAAACATTATGTAAACAATATTTGATGGGTTTTTTTAAAATTATAAGTTTATATGCTATAAAATCCATTTATTTGAAAAATTATATCTGACTTTGGAAACAACCCCATTAATAAATAATTTGAAATGTCTGTAAAGACAGCACAGGACATTTATCTATAGTCGAATTATCCTTAATTTTTTAGATAAACTGATTACATATTCTTGACTGCAGGTCGACAAAACTGCTAAAGAATCGAATTTAAAAAATAAAGCATGACATATCTCTAGAAATAATGAACTTTAAAAACATCGAATTTTGCGCATAGAGAGTGAAATATCTCTCGAAATATTAATGAGTTACAAGTTCCTAAAAATGGGCACTAAGGCCTTATCTAGTAATTTTACTCTGCATTTTTCAGACGATTCGGTTTAATATTATGGGCTAGAGGTCGACTGAACTGCTGAAAATTATGCTTTTTTATTATTGTCTGAATCTTCTGGGCCCGGCTTTACAAAAATTTACAATTTATAATGACAGAAGTTATTTTTAGAGATTCTTTCTGAATTTCAGAAGGTTTCATTGATATTGATGAAGCATTGTTTGAAATATCCCCAAAATAGGCTACTTGCATAGATAGTTCTAATTGATTTTAAATTTAACAATTTTTTTAATTAAATCGACTTGATGTATAATGACAATATTTGTAGTCAATATTCATCTTTGATAGTAGTAAATAAATTCTTTAACCTGCAGGTAATGTGACACGACTCATGAAGAATTATTGTTTAATAATAAAATTGAAACATTTTAGTATGTAAACATTAAACTGTCTTTAGAGACAATTTGAGAAAAATCTTTTGGGGTAATTCTTTATTTGAAAGATAGAGAACTATAATTTCATTAATAAATGTAAAAAAACCGCTTTTGTCTATGTTCAAAACTTTTATCCAATCAAAGGCTTCTAATCAATTAAACTTAATTTTTATTCAGATTATTTCATTTTTATGGCGAATAAAAAAGTAATAAAAGAGAGGAATGAAACGCTCGCTTTCGTATGTTGCTGAAAAAATGGTGACAATAAAACTCACTAAATTTGTCTCGATCAACCAAATAAATAACACGCTTTGGCTAGAGCCTCAAAGTGTTCATAGAAATTCACGATATTTACAGGAATCGGCACATACACTAACTAATCAAAGCGATTTAATATAAACCAAGTATAAATATATAATTTTTATACTAGCAACCAGTCATTTTGCATACAATACATTCGTAATAGTAAACAAAGAGTGAATTTTTTCTGAACATGAAGTGATTCTGAGTTTAATAGAAAATTTAATCGAGTTACTACATGGAGAGAAATTTCAAGAGATTAATTTACGGAATCGCAGATTTTAGAGCTACAACTTTTACGTGCTTTAAGGGGTAACACCTATGTAGATGGCTGTTTTTGAAGGTCATTTTTGGAATTTTTTTTTAGAAAGACATTATATGAGATGCAAAAACTAATTAGATGACTTTATTATACATGTTTTTAAGTACATAAATTAATTTTTGCAAAGTATTTCAAA
>JAAAKG020132646.1:0-14437 GCA_010014905.2 Druon quercuslanigerum
AAATTCTCGATAAATTCTCGCATTCTCGGTAACATACGGTAACGTTCTCCGTTACCTTCTCCAAATCTTTGTTACTGCGAATTTTCCAACTCTACAGCTGGCTACTTCAAACTCAGATGAACTTTCCGTGCTTACAGGCCTGTAGCGTGCTGCATCTAGCGGATTCCGTCAGAGATATCTGGGATTCACGGCAAAAAGGTGACCTCAGTTTGGTGAAACCAACTACATGTACTAATGGGTACACTCATCCTTCGGTCCCTATTTTTAGCAGGCATCCTTAAATGTACATTTATTTGTTAAGCTACCTTACAGTTAAAAGCTAAAGATAAAGCTAAAGATTTATTCATAGCATTATTGATATATTGATGAAAAACTTCGAGTTTTATTGAAAAATGGGTGAAACGAAATTTGTACCTGTTTTTAAAAGCTACAAGTCTACTTGTCAACCAACCATGCGTCTCGCGTCTGTTGGCACAAAATTGGAATTTTCGATTTTTTCATAACAATTTCGATAAATGAATTAAAAACGACAAGTCCTGTAAAATAATGGCTACAGGAAAAATTATAGGTCTTTTGGGAAGCTGCAATTCTTCTGGTAACCTTTTTTTACTTATCTGTTGTCGTTTTACCGAAAAATTGGAATTTGAGGCTTATCCTTAGTATTTTCGATGCATGAAACTAAAAATCAAGTTCTAACATAAATGGTTAAAAGAAATGAGTAACATTGAAATATTCAATATTTCATATTTTTAGGACGCCAAAAAAGTGTGCCAAAGTTCGATTTTATCTATTCTTTTTTTCGAGAGCCAACATGATTACGGCTGGAGGAGTCTCTAAACGTGGTGATTTATTGCGAAATTAAAGTGTGTAATTTCCGATGATTCTAATACTTCTCAGTCATAAATGATGAGAAGGTGACAAAGAAAACACCTTATCAGTTGCAATCTTGTATAAAATTGAGACACTCGAAAATAAAATCTACCACTAAGAAATGGAGAGTCTATTTTTCCATTCTCATAATTTATCATTGATAAAGTATTACAATGGTCTGAATTTTCACATCTCATTTTTTCAACGGATCTCCACGCTTTGAAACTCCCCGAAACCATAAATAAAAATTTAGTGTAAGCTTCTGTCTACCGGTCTGATCTATATATGGGGCATTATTCCTGAACTGCCCCAACTTTAAAAGTCATGTCTTCCTATTTGCCTTTAAATTTTCAGAGTTTGTTTGCTTACATGATAGTAGTATACCCGCCAATTTATAGACTTTTAATACCATCCCTCCTTAAACTACAGGGGATGTTATTTGCATCCCCCGGGCGAAGCGGGTATTTTAAATGGTCATAACTTCTTTTCTACAAATGAGAATTGAATTTTCTATGAGTGATTCCTTAATGGTTGGCCAGTCCTACCGGGGACGTAGTTGTATGCATGATTCTCCAGCGAAGCTGCACTAAATTCATCCTAATTTATTTAGTTCGCCTTTTTTCGCGCAATGTTTGCTTCTCTGAACTCGAGGCATTTTGACTGTCTTAGGAAACAGATCATGATCTGTTGCGAGTTAAGTTTTTTTCAGTAGCAATTGTCCGTTCTCATTTCTATGTGATCTTCTTTTGAACTGAATAGAATGACTGTTTCCTTTAAATGAATCTTAGCCTATTCAAAATACTCCATCGCAGTTAAGATTGGATTCTGTGCTGAGAGCTGCAAGCTAGCTTAAGCTGCAAATCTTTTCAAGTTTCCACCAATTCCGTCACTTGGACCTTTTCCATGTGCATTTGCCTGGAAATGTGTTTCTGCAGAAATTCCAAAGTCTGTTTTGTGCGTTTAAAAGATTTATAAAAGCATATTTATTTTTAAACTGCTGCGCAGCTCGGTCTGTCACATAATACATTTTGTTAGCAACGCTGACTCCAAAATTTAGGCGCAAGTGTGAGTAGAAAAATCTTTTCTGAATATGTAGTGTATTTCTGCTCTAATTTTTATTTTATTTTTTTCAGGATTTCGATACCCGCTAAGTGATTTTCATCATTGCTTCCTTTTTTTTCATTTCTCATTGGCAAGCAAAAATCTGTGTCCTTGTTTATCTCTTCCTCTACAATACAACCAGGCTCTTCTATAACTCTCGATGGCTGTAAATTGAGAGTTCTACATTCCTCCCTACAAGCACCACATATTTTACTGCCTTTCAGCAAATCAGGAAACACTATTTGCTGATTTTTTGTTAGAAGCCTCAGATTAATTCCTCTTACTTGTTTCTCCTGACGGAAAGCATTTGCACATCTGCTGCGAAAACTTTGCTTCGAAGACATGGTCAGCGCTAGGTGACCATGAAAGATCTTTAGGGATATCACTTTTCTTCGGAAGCAGCGATTAACAAAGAGACTTGAAAACGAACTTACAACCTAAACTAAATGAACAAAAACAACAGAAAATAAGGATGAACAATTTATAAGTGTATACAACTAAAAAACAAAACCGAAACGCAAGAAATCACAAAAAAAAACACACACAGAAATATTCTAAATACTGTACGTTAGCTGCTTTTACTTTTCAGAGGACTGAAGTCAGAGTAGAGTAACGCGCAGTGTAACATTTTGCTTGAGGCGAAGAAGCAAATGACATTCTATGTGATTGCCTTTTGTTTCTTGGTACAATATGAGAAACAAATGAAAATCTATGTACGTGGATGTATTTTGTTTTTCAGCTGTACACGAGACCAAGTTTAATCAAGCCAAAGAAAGGACGAAACCTGTGTAATTTGTTTATATGAAGAATTTAAACTATTGTTAATTGATTTAGGCCTTTCACAAGTCTGTTTTATGTGACAGCAATAATAAAAATTTACAGCAAAACCTCAAAAAAACATTATGAAGGGTCGAGCGGTTAACGCTCTTTTAAAAAACACTTGTGTTCCCTAATTTGTTTATAGCTATATGCAAAAATTTTCGATCCATTAAGAACCGCTAAAATTAATTTTTGGAAAGTTTCTGTGCCAATGAAAAGTATAATTTAATGAATAGAATTTGAACTTAACTTCAGTCGGTGCACCAGTTCGACTGGCCGACCTGTCCAAGTGCGCGATGAAGGGTTTCGCTCGAATAACTTCGCATAGCTACATAACCATTTTAAGTCACCAAATGCCAAAACAACATTTTTATCGAAAAAAAGTCAAGATTTCGTTAAAAATACTTAAAACAAATAAAAACTGTCCGAAGAGTAGAAAATGTTAAATAAACATTTAAAAACGCAATTTGTTTATAAAAATTAAAAAAATAGAAAGAATAAATATCAGAGAATGCAAGATTGCATTAAAGAATCACTTATAGAAAAATCAATTCTTATTTGTAGAAAGGAAGTTATGACCATTTGAAAAAACTTGCTTAGCCCAGGGGAAGCATATTTCACCCTCTCTAGTTCGACGAGTGATGGTAGTAAAAGTCTGTAAATTTGTGGGTATACTACTATCACATACGCAAACAAACTCTGCAAATTTGAAGGCAATCGGAAGACATGACTTTTCAAGTTGGGGCAGTTCTGGAATAATGCCTTATGTCAATCTGTCCACATATGGATAAACATGATAACTCTCGAAAAAATGAACAGATCAAATCGAGCTTTGGCACATTTTTTGGGTCCTGAAGGGAAGACCGAGTTCATGAACCATCTTTTCTTAACGAAACGTTCTGTTTTTTTTTCTATTGAAAACACTATAAAAAAATCGAATATTATAATTTCAATCCAAAAGGCGACAGATACATAGAAAAAGTTAAGATAGATAAATGTTCATCTTTCGGCCTGCTGGTCCGAAGTAATTGCAATGCTTACGCCTCGGAACGTAAGTAGCCAAGACCGCCTGAATCGTTTGCAATTCAAATATATAATGTTGCGCAATTGACTCGCTTTTATACTCGGAGAACGTCGCCCATCCCATGTGAGAGTCGCAACCTCTCTCGCCCTGTTCCACTGAAAAACTGAGTAGGCCATCAGATCTAGGAAGAACTAAACCGTGGGGAACGAAACCTAGAGTTGGCTATAGTTATTTACTATTAATTTACAATTTGGCTAATATTTACTTCCTCTCTTCTTTACAATCATTCCCTCCCCATTCCTCTTCCACCTTTCTTTTCTTATTCTCCATCTAAACCAACACCCCCATCACTCCTTCACCAATGCAACCGCCATTTTATCCACTCTTTCATGCAATTATACTTCCATGCTTATCTCGCTCCTTTTCACTCCCGCGCATTCCTCTAGCCCGTGTTTCACATTTGCGTACACCTTCCCGTACAATTCACACATACTCTTCTGCATAGGAAGCCAGAACCTATTAAATCCATCCACACCTAATCCTCACTATATGTTTTTGTCTTCCTTTCTCTTATTTTTCTCAAAAATACTGCGCTCTCTCCTTTAGCACAGTGATGCACAACTCAGAATGTACGGGAGACTCACGAGCTCACGCGGGCTAAACGAGTGGGGATGCGCGAGGGACCAACTTTTAGCCACTTCTGCACTAACTTCTCCTGCCTCTCTTGCCTCTAGCTTGTTTTACGTATCCGCGATTAAAATCGCAAAAAGCTTTGAGCTTATCGCACTATCTGTCCAGAAATCATCGGAAATCCCCTTCCCTCTTCAGACCTTATCTTTCGGTTCTTTGCATACCTCCCTTACCCTCTTAATCAGCTCGCTCTTCTCTTTACTCTCCGCTGTCGCCTTGCACACCCGACCCCTACCCACCGAAGAAAACGCGCCTTTGAGATCCACAGAAAACGCGTACACTCTCAAACTCATCTTCGCTCATTTTCTATAGACCATATGCTGAAGAACATAGATATCCTGGATTGTACCCCTGCAGATCTAAAGGCAGCCCACGTCGCTGGCAATAATCCGCTTTCCTCGACATCTTTAAGCAGCCTCTCTACCACCACCATCGCTTATACTTTGTACGACGTATTCATTGGCACGATCCCTTTATAGTTTTACTTCCTATTCAAATTTTCTGCCTTATACAGTGGCACCAGTAATCACTCTCTCTACCTTGTTGGGGATTTCGACCCCTTCTATACTTGCTTCAATATCTTCTTCAACCTGTCTCACCTCTTGTTTACTCAACAGCCATGCTTCCTTCTCTACCCGATCCAGCCCTGCTGACTTTGCTCTTCTTAAGTTTCTTACCTGCTTCTCTATGTCCTCGTCAATTAACTCCTCTCTCTCTGCCTCCCGTGTTCTTCTGCTCCCATCATCTCTCTTCCATGAACCCGAGCCCTGAAACTATTATTTAAAAACTCCCTCGACTCCACACTTCCTAGATCTTCTCGCTTGAAACGACTCAGCGCTTCCTAAATCTATTTGTTATCTTCCACATGTTCCGCTGTGTTTTAACACTTTCAAACTTCTCTCGAATAAATTTTTCTCTTCCTGTTCTTTCTTCTCACACATCAATATGAAACCCTCCCTCATTTCTACGTACTCCTCATATCTTTCATTTTTCTTTTACCTATTTTTTTATAGGTTACGTCTTTTTGGTTTTTTGCATCGAAAAACTACAAAAAAATTTGATAAAATGATGTCTCCTACTCCCCACCAGACCCGTAACGAGCCCGATGCGACCCGAACCGATAAACAGAGTTGTGAATAACCAAAGGTACTCCGAACTCCTCCCTCCTCCTTGTCGTAACGGATATCATTCTCCGGTTGCCCAGAAGTTTACAGAGAAAATTTCCTGCATGTTTCTTGCTCTAGTGAGAAAGCGCGCGGTGACAGGTTTGAAAAAGATTTTACGGAGTTTGTGTGGAAGGTGTAAGTCGAGTGTGAGGTTGGAAGCCTAGGAGGTGAGTAAGATTGTGCAGGGTAAATTAGGGAGTTAAAAATTATTTTTTAATTCCCTTGAATAGTCCGATTGGACTATTTAGGGAAAGTGAGGTTAGGTTGACAAGGTATCGGGGTGTTTTCTGGTCAGGAATTTAGCTATTCGTGGTGGACAAGGGTGGATCTCATAGGTCTAAGGGATATTAGGGGAGAGAAAAGGGTGTCTGCAGTGGCGGTGAGTGGTGGAATAGAGAAAAGAAAGGAAAAATGTAGTGTGGTATGTGACAATGGTATTAAGAGACATCTATTGGTTGCAGTAGGTACTTTTTGCCATGGATAGGTCACAGTTACCGAAGAAAGAGCGGGAAGTGGTCAACGAGGGTACTGGCAGTGCTGGTAGTAAATTCGATGGGGAGGAGATTTCCAACAGGCCAAGACGGTAAGCTGTGCTAGGCCCATTCTGAAGTAGCAACATCAGGAAGATGTAAAAAGCGGAAGGAAGGAAGTGCACTATAGAGTGTGTTTAAAAAAAGCGTACGGACACGTAGTTCACCCCCCTGACAATAGATGGGCAGATGGTGGCTCTCGGGGTTCTGAAAGGTGAGGTCAGAGGGTCGAGGGAAGGCGTAAGGAGGACTATGAAGCAGATCGAAAATATGAGGGAAGACCTGAGTGTAAGAGATCAGAAATGGGAAAAGGATGTAAAAAAGCTGAGGAAGAAAATAGACGGATTGCAGCGGGAGGTTGTGCCGGTAAGGAAAGAAAATGAGGATAAAAGGAAGCAGACTGCAGAAGAGATAAGTGTGTGGAAGGAAAAGGTAGAAGAAAGGATTGAAAAGGTGTAGGGCAGGTCGAGCATGGAATTATTTGACAGGCAGGAGAGCGAGAACTAAGGTATTTGAGAAAGGGTGGAGAATATGATAGAAAAGAAAGTAAGAGAACGTAGGAACAAAAAGGAGGAGAGAGCGGATAGGGAAAGGATAAGAGCATTGGAGATAAGAATGCAGACAAAAGAGAAGGCATAATGGATTATTAATATTGTAACTAGAGGATTGAAGCTTAAGATCGGGGAAGAAAGGGAGTGAGTGAAAGCGCTGTTAAGCAGCACAGGGTGGGTTAAAGGCAAGGTAGCAAAATTCAGAATGGAGAGGTGAAAGGAGAATGAAGGGGCGGTTGTGGAATTAGAGTAAATAAAAGAGGAAAGAAAAATCAGAGTAAATAGGATAGGAACGGCTAGTGGGGGAATTATAACAGGGGCTAGGGATGGATTAGAAGAACAGTTTTTTGGAGAGGGAGATAGGGAGCGCCTAAAAATAAGGGTAGTAAATATAGGAGTCGTAACGTATAAGTTTGTAACTGTGTACAATAAGTATGGGATGAAAACGATTAAAGCAAGGGTGTAAGACTTACTGGAAGTAAAAGAGGAGGGTATGGCGGTATTGGGATAGGGGCGATTTCATGCGAGAATTGGGTGGGAGGGGGCCTGTACCGAGAAGGGGAGCGCTTCGAACGGAACTCGAAGGATAAGATAATAAATAAAAAGGGGTAAATTCTAAGGGGGATGATGGAGGATAGATGTTGGACGGTAAAAGGGTGTAATCAGACCATCAGCCATTAGTTTGTAGATAAAAGAAGAGAGTGGCGGAAGGCAGAGTGGGGAAGAAGGGCCGTTAGGGGAGAAGGTGTCATCGACGAGGGAGACAATAGAGAAGTATCAGGAGCAGGTGGGAAAGGTAAGCTTTGAGGGGGAGTCGGTGGAAGAGATATGGGAGGATCTGAAAGAGAAAGTGGAAGGGTGTGTTCAAATAAAGGTGTTTAGCAAGAAGAAGAAAGGAATGTTGAAGCCGTAGTGGGGTAGGGAATGTAAAATGATAAAGAGAAAGGTGAAAAGGAAGTTCAGGAAGTAGAAGGAAGAAACTGCGAAAAGTGAGGAATACTTAAAAATCAGCAAGGAATTTAGGGTGATGTGTAAGCAAAAAGAGCAGGAAAAAGAAAAATATCTGGAAGAAAAGTTGAGAAGTGTTAAGACAGAAGGGGACGTGTGGTAGATAATTAATAGGTTTAGGAAAGCTAGGGTCGGGGTATGCGTGTAAATGGGGCGTAAGGGATAAAGGGAATTTTTTAAAAATTTATTTCGGAAATCAGATGCTTGGAAGAGAGATAAGGGAATTATAAGAACGAGGGAGGTAGATGTGAAGGAGCTCCATGACGAGGAGATAGAGAAACAGATAAGAAAGTTGAAAAGGTTTAAGACCACAGGGCTGCATACCCCGGGACATGGCTTTTTAACACAAAAGATGTAAGGGAGAGGCTGAAAGGGGTAGTGAAAAAATTATGAAGGAAAAGGGATTCCAAAGAGGATGAATGGAGAGGTTGATGGTATAAAAAAAGGGATAGGGAGAGACAGGAAAATTATGCAGTAATCACGCTAATGAATACGGCGTACAATATATATGCGATGATGTTGGCAGACAGGCTGCGGAAGGATGTTGCGGGGAAAGGAATATTCCCGGAGACACAGGCTGGCTGTTGATGTTGATTTTGTAAGAAATATCCATTTTTTCAATTTTCTAGTGATAAGTGTGTTATTTTACGGAGTGGAGGTGTGGGGGTCGAAGGTAAGTGAGGAGGTAAATAGGATACAGGAGAGGTATCTAAAGTGGACACTGGGAGAACATAAAACGAGTTTAGGGATTATAACGGGCAGTCGAACGCGTAAATATGAGAAATTTTTGATTGAGGGAGGAAGAAGCTTGTTAGAAGGTGTTGGTGGGAGAAGGAGAACAGGCGCAGGGATATGAAAATTCATGTGGAAAGGGAAAGTTATTTTAGAATGAATGGATTGCAGGTGGATGAAGTGAGAATGATGCACGAGGAATGAAGGAGGGTATATGACGTGGTTATGAGAAACGGCAACGGAAAATATTTGTGGATTATGCCAAGTCAGGAACTTATAGTGAGAATGAGATGCGGAAGCATGGAGGATTATAATAGGTTCTGGCTTTGTAGTGAGAAGAAGATGTATGAATTATGGGAGAAGGGCGGTGCAAAAGTAGATCACTGGTTGTAGAAGTGTGAAGAAGTGGAAAGGAGTGGGATAAACATGGAGGTATTGTTGCCTGAAAGGAGGAAAAAAAGAGCAGTAGCAAGGTTGAAAAGGGTGTTGGGTAAGATGGAGAAGAAGAGAAGGAAGGAGGAAGGGGGATGGAGAAGTAAATATTGTAAACAGGAGAGGAGGTAGGTATAAGAAAATATTAAATATTGTAAATAGTAAACAAGTATTAACTATTAGCCGCGGAGGCAGAGGCTGGCGAGGTGAGGAAAAGCGAGGAAGGCTAGGCTATGTAAGCGAGCGGCTTAGAGATAAGGTGTGGATGGATGTAAGTGTTTAAGAGGTAATTGTAAGAAAATTCTGTGAAAAATGGAAGCGTAAGCAAGTCAACTTTTTAAGGCTAGCAGACTGAAAAATAATAGTTTATGTACTACTATATAAAATTGAAAAATTGGAACTTTGAGCCAAGCAACGCGAAATATGCACGACAGCTTCAAGGAGGAATTTCACATTTCGTCTACATCGGGAATTTCAAATCCGCGGCCCGCTTCGTGGGTTTTTCATGCCAATGATGTTATTTTCAATGCTATTATCGTTATTAAAATCCGGCCAAATTCACAGTTCTTCATTGAAGCATGCCACGTGCAATTATTAAATATCCAAGCCGAGCGCAATGAGAATGTACCCGGGCAACGGGAAGATTTTTTCTTGTAGTATTTTAGTGTTTACTTTTAGATAGTAGGGTGATTTTTTATGCTCCAACGGCTCTGTAGTGAACCCGTTATAGACAACCTTCTTCTTTGCAATTTCAGTCATTCCAAACCTACATATTAAAAAATGGACAGTTTTAATTTGAAAATCCTAAAATCTGAGCATAAATTTTAAGTTTACACAATTCAATGTTGAAAAAAAAATACTTTCATCTTATTTTTCAGAGCTATAAAAATGCAATAATTTTAGATTAAATTCTTCCAAATCAGAGATTCCGAATTAAAATTCTCAAAAATTACACAATTTTGCATTTTTAGATTCAAATTCAAATCTTCCGAAATTGTTCAATCTAAAAACCAAGGCTGTTATTGTTTTCCGGTCAGTTAGGGTAGGGCGGACGAGAAGGGCATAAGGAGTACGATGAGTCTCTCAATTCGCTCGCAGGCTATCATTTCTTTTGAAACTATTATTTGCACTATTATTAGGAAGAAAGTTATCAAGCTTCTTTTAAAAAACTTCGCGCTCAATGTTGCACAAATTTATAAAGAAGACGAAAATAAATAACTTTTATTCTGTTATTTTGCATTTGTTTAGAAAGTCCAAGAATGTTTTTCCAATGATTATTTGTATAGGTCATTTATTAAAACCTAAAGTTTTTAATATATTTATTTATAATTGTGAAATAGAAATAGGTGAAATTTTTATTTAGCTTTAAAGACTCATATGGGGCAGTCAGTAGATGGGGATGCAGTGTTTAATTGAATCGGATTGTGCTGTGTGTTAATTATGGTGCAAACGTATCAAAATTAATCTGAAGTTTAAGAAATTTAAATTAGATTAAAATTAAATGAAAATTCCTAGTTAACTTCTAACAATCAGGTTAATGTATAGAATTCCTGAAAATAAAATCAAGCATCCAACGAATAAATCTCTCCTTTTTCTTTCTTCTTTTTTATTTTTGTCCACAACGTTTTTTTCTTTTTAAGGAATCTTTTTAAAGGATCTTTTTTTTAAATTACAAAAGGATCCTTTTGTGGTGGTTGCCTATATTTTTTAGTTGGATTCTTCGTTATATTTTTAGGAAATATATTCAATAAAAACTAACTTTGTTGTCAACAATGCTCAGAAAAAGTATGACATCTGCACTTTTATAGGTCAGTATTAAAAAATAATATAAGTTACAGGCAGCCAGAAGAGAGCAGTATTTCTCCTTTGTATTTCTTAAGAAACATTGTTTGAAAACGCGAAAATGCTTTAAAAATGAGAAAAACATTGTTGTGGTAGACCAGTATAGTATTTAAGAGTTTTTTACTGTATAATTTAACGTTTACCAAGACAATGTACACAGGTCATTCGAAAAATGGTTGCGTTTATTTTTTTAATACTCTATTCTTAAACCTGTGAAGTTGGCAACCTTTTAAACCTAGACACATGTCTAAGTTAGACTGGTTTTATGGAACCGAAAAACTTGCATTGCTTTTAATAGGATTTTTCTTCGATAAGTTGACCTCTTATCTATCTTGTATCTTGGCCGTCTTTTCACAAGATTTTCACATATTCCATCCTGCCGAAGTTGGGCACTGAAATTCACCCAGAGCGGTAAATTGCCGTTTTCGGGCTGATGTTTGAATATCAAGAATCAAATGACTTCAAACTCTCTAGTAGTCTCTTTATCTTATTCAACATCGACTCAGTAAGCTACTTAGCCACCAGAAGCCCCACTCTAACATCAACGTTATGTCCGGCCAATTATAATAATTCAATGCGGGATAACATAAGATAGTGAAATTTGAGGATTCAATTCATTTTATCTCGAGTCACCGACGTAGAAATCTATCATTCTAGCGTATAATCTTTTTGTGTGTTTTGATATTAAAAACTATGAAACAGTGAATGACGACAGTACGCCAGTACCAACTAATAAAGAACTTCTGCAACATTTAGCGCCACTGCTGAGGTACTCTCCCATTCACCAGCCTCAGGTAATGGATAGATTGTTTAACCACTCCTGGTCGGCACAATGAAAGCTTTGAAACTTTCATGGATTCTTTTGTCCTAAAAACATAAAATTTATAGGCATCTATCGTTTAGCGTACATATTTTGATACATAAATGCGTGTTCACATATATGGACACCATTACTGTGGTATCTGGAATAAAAAGTTTTACAAAAAATGTGATTCTAAAATTATTTTTTTCACTTCAAAGTAGTATATCGTTAGAATATTACATTTTGTTTGTGTTTGTTTATAAGAATACAAACATTTTCAAAAGTTTTAAATACAAACATAATATACATCTTTTATGAAAATTTCAAGTATTATGAACTGTAATAGAACAATAATACAAATAAACATTTTCAAATTACAATGAACAATTATGTAAATAGTACTGTATAAAATAGAAATTATACAGTATAGAAGTAAAATTATAATAGATAATAAGTAAGAACAATTGAGGCGCCGCACAGTGGGAGAAATACCACATTTTTTGACAAAAATCGGCTGACAGTGCAATTCTTAACCGATTTTGATTTTTCTTTTTTAGAATTAACCGTAAGGCTTCCAGGTATATCATTTAACTGTGTAATTTTTATTTTGACTTAACGAAAATTTGTTATTTAACAACAAACTTACAACTTTTTGTTGATAAACTTTTCCAAGGTACCATTTCGTCTGAACTTTGAAATTCATTAGAAAAAGGTCATGAATCAATGTAAAAACTAACTAAAAATATATTTCTAGTGGGTTAGAGTAACAACATTTTTTTAAATAATGTTAAAATCGAATTAATTAGGAAAAGTCATTTTTCCGTGATTTGCAATGATTATCTAATTTTGACTCATAGCTTTTGTAGAAAGTATCTAAGGTAATTATGTGCGCTTACAGTAAGTTAAGAATAGCTATTGATTGCCAATTATTTTAACAATTTTTATAAACAAATGCACATTTTGAAAAATTTTGGAATGAAAAGGCTTGATGTTTTTACGGAATCAACTTAAAATATTTTTCCTGAGACTCCTTGCTATCATATTTGTCATAGTAACCAATAAATGAAAATTATATAAACAATTTTTATAAAAAAATGCACATTTTAACCTTTTTATTTATGAAAAGGCCAGAAGTTTTTCCAAGCATTAAAAAAAAATTTACGATTCATGAAGAATTGGGCAGCGTTGTGGCAGCAAGGATTCCTTTTGAAGATATTTCGCATTGATAGAAAAGGCTTAAAATGTTTATTTTTGTATAAAAATCGTTTAATTAATTACCATTTTCTGTCACTATTAAAAATATGGTAGCATACATTTTTTGCAAGATGTTTCCAATTAATTCCGCAAAAAAATCAAGGCTATTAATGAAAAAAAGGTGAAAATACGCAATTGTTTATAGAAATTGTTTAAATAATTCACTTTTTTGGTCACTATAAAATATGATAGCAAGGAGTCTTAGGAAAAACATTTTAAGTTGATTCCGCAAAAAAGTCAAGCAATACATTGGAGAGATACTTCGTGCCATGCGGCTGTACGCCACGGAGCCTTTGATATGCTCGAAAACTCGGGCGCTATATTAAACTAAACTCAATATAGCAATATAGCAATATTTGTCGCAAAAAGTACTTGCCTGCTCAAAATTCTCTTGATAAACGAAGGGCTGGAAGATATTATAGTCTGGTTTGCTGCGAACATCAGAAAAAAAATTAATAAAATTTCGTATACAAATATTATCAAAATCGACTTTATCCATCAGTTCAAGGACACCCTGAGGACAACCTCTGAAAATTTATTCAAAAATTCCAAAAATTTACGAAGTTAATCCGAGTTGAAGTGAAACACTAATTAAAATTGACTTTTCAAAAAAAGACCGTTTTTGTTAGTTAACTTGAAAACTAAAAAAGCTACAACTTCTTTTCTATGGGAAAAAACATGCGGAATCAAATTTTACATCGAGATAAGGTAGATGCACTGGTAATCGTTACGGCATTAGTTATCGTCAGATGGCTTAGTATTTTTCGTATATGAAGACTCTGTCTTGCCGCGTGTTATAAAAAGTGTGATTTTAGGTCAGTTTAAATATCATTTCATCAAATTAGTATTTCTGTCTTGTTAGTACTTGGTTGCGTGCCTGACGATAACTAACGCATTTGCATAATTTGAATTTTAATCGTAAATGAAAATGGAGTTTAATCAAATATTATGTTACGTGATCAAAATTGAGGTTTTCTATGTCTAGCTTAATCGGTGAAGCCCTTTGTGAAAATAAGAATGGAGTTTTAAATATGAGTACAAGCATTTTTAATGTCCAATTTGGCTTAAGGGGACGATTAGTAGCGCATTTACCTCATAACATTCAAAAACTAAAATTTGGAATTGTTTTCGAAAGCCTCCAGGGGACTATGATTTCGCGCGAGAAAATTGTATGCGTCCTATACGATCTGGCGCCACAATTATGGGATCAGCATCCGATTGCGCGAAGGACTAGTTTGTACACATTACCACGGGTGTTAGTTGAAAATTGCCGGTTTTTTCTATAAAGAAAACACTTAATCCTCAAGGGAATCTCCAAAAATTTTTATTCAAAGTATTGACCATTGGATTCAACACGTTTTGCCAATCTTTCGGACAAATCATGGATACCATTCCAAAAAAACTTTTTCTCTTTTGAGGCAAACCATTCGACGAGCCATTTTTCAACTTCTTCAAAATTGGCGAAGCGCTGCTCTGCAAGTAAGTGTCCCATCGATGAGAAAAGGTGATAGTCGGACGGAACGAGGTCTGGAAAGTACGGCGGGTGCGATAATATTTCCCAATTCAATGCTTTTAATGTGTTCTTCACCACTTTAGCGGTATGAGACGATGCGTTG
>JAAAKG020132647.1:0-14437 GCA_010014905.2 Druon quercuslanigerum
ATACCAGATATTTCATTTATTAGCAAGAAAGTTCCCGAATTGGGAAATTCCGTAGTTTCAAAGAAAATGAAATAGACTTACCTTTTCGCCCGCCCGTTGGATGCTGTAGCCCGGCACTTTAAAAATTAAATAATTAAAATTGAACACACACGAAGAGAATTCTTTTTGACGTGCAACGCTCAAAAACACGACGCATACTAACCTCTCAAAGGGAAAGAAACCTTCTTAGAGATTGTAAAATTTTCAAGAAAAAATACTTGTTACATAAAGAGGAAAAACAGAGAGAAAGAAAGAAAGAGAGAGAGAGAGAGAGAGAGAGAAATAGAAAGAGACAGATAGTCAAAAGGGGGGCAGAGATGCGAACGAAAATTTTAGTGTTTACTTTTCTTATAAAAAAGCGACAAAGGACTCAATTTTTACGAGCGACAATAATTTACCCTGACCCAGACAGCTTTTAACAGAACACATGTTGACTAAAATTTAAAACTGGATTCCGAAATTCTTGAAAAGTAGTTTTTAACTTCTTATTTTATTTATTAATATGAGAATAATTACAAAACTCTTCACTATTAAATAAAAACAGAAAGCAACCATAAGTATGGGATTGCATCAGTCAAAGACATGTAATAAATACTTAATTAAATAAAGTAATTAAAACATGATATTCATAGGCCATATTAGAAAACCATGTGATTAGTTGCATTAAAATAATTATGACAACCAGACAGTTGATTTTGCAACCAAATATTTTATCTCTTAAGCAAAATAAGAAAATAATTAATTATCAAAGAGGAAAAAAGCGAAATAATATTCCGAAATGATAAATATATAACAAGAAACATAATTTCCAACCAAGTAGTTGCATTTTAAACTAAGAGCCATTAGTTTTTAACCTAAAATATCATAGCCACATTTTCACTGCAAAAATTGATTTTTAACAACAACAAAAAGCGAATTTTCAAAAAACTAGTTAAATTTTTAGCCAAAGAGGTGAACTTTTAACTAATAAATACATTTTTTTATTATTGCGAATTTCAACAAAGTACTCAAATTTACATCTGAAACATTGATTTTTTTACCCTAAAATACGAATTTACAACAAAATATACATAAGTTTTTAACCAAAATGTTTAATTTTGAACCAAAAAAGATCAATTTTTAACCAATACTGAAATAGTTAAATTTTCAGTCAAATGAAATAATTTTCAATGAAAAAAGATGGATTTTCAATGAAAAATTTTAAAAGTTGAATGTTCAATTAAAACGTTGTATTCTTAACCAAAAATGGAATATTCACATTTTAAATTACAGCAATTATCTTTAAAAAATTGCATAGAAAATAGTTTAGGCTTCCACCAAATATTAGAATTTTTTCTCAAGAAAGATAAACTCTTAACCAATAATATTATAGTACACTTGTCATTTAAAAAGAATTAACTTTCAAACAACAATAACTGGATTTTTTATTGTGTCCTATTCGTTCAGTGTGAAGTCTGTATTTAGATGCTTTACTTGTACATAAAGTATCTAATTATCACTTTTTTAAACATTAAAATTTTTTAAATGAAAATTAATATTTTCGATGTTTGATGTCACAATGTCTCATTCTGCCCCCCGGCCCCACTTCAGAGATAGTCACAAACTTTTTGGCAATGTGATGTACTTTTTGAACGGCCTCTAAGTATAAACGCCATATTTACATAAACATCTTTCTGCTAAAATAATCGGATAACAAATTACACATATACTATACGCTATAGCCTACACCGATGACGCAACATTATTTTTTGTGAATGAGATCAAACTGAAGGAGCTTCTTGCTCAACTGTTCTGCAAAGAATTCCTTTATGGCTTATACTCTACATTGATGTTGTATTCTCCAGAGTCCAGACATTCGAAGGTGTTTGATCTTTTTATCCCTCTTTTCATTAAATATCGCCCGTAAATTTTTAATTTCTTTTTTATGCACAGCAATATCCTTGTTGTGTAAGTCGTCGTAATCAATAATTTAATGCTGGTGCGACAAGATTCCTTTCTCTTTCCCCGTAATACGAATATGTTTCCAGGATCGCGCAGATACTTTCACACCCTTCTCGGTGATGCAGTTTCGCCTTCGCAGGCGCTATAGACGCCTTGTTTAGTCAAGGGCTCCGTGACCTTGTGTGCTTTTAGTGATTTTATGTGATCCTGGTACCTGGCCACTGTAACTAATTACAGATTGGTAGAATTTATTACTGATGATTAACATAATTAAAAATTGATGAGGCCCAATATAAATACAAAATATGTGTAAATAGAAAAACACAAATCTACATAGCTAAAAACTGTGCACAGAAAAAAGGTTCGAGTTAAGAAACTCGGTCTTCTTTTAGGACAAAAAATAGGTTTAAATTAAGGTGTAACAAAAGCAAGACTTGTTTCTGCGTATTTTATAAAATCCTTTTGTGGATTGTGTTCAGCAATCTGAAACTAAATTTCTAATGCACTTTGCAAAACGTATAGCAACGATGCTTAAGTGCTGTGATTGTGTATGTTCGAAGAGAATTGTTGTGCCTTACAAGTGTAGAATTAGTCAAGTGATTCTTTTCTTCGTTGCTGCTCTGTTGGCGAGAGCGCATGTGCAAGCACAGGATTTAAATACCAATTCAGGTGTGCATGCAAGACTGAAATAATATTTTCTTTAAATTTCATGTTTGGCAATCTATGTATAAAAGCTTCCTAATAATAAATAATAAAAAGGCAGTTTTTTTCATGTTGGAAACTTTGCTGCTGAAACTAACGTATTTTCTAAGGGTATATTTTATCTTTAACATTTTGATAAAATACATACAAATTTGTTTAGTCAGCTAACATTAATAGTTCACGTTCCACAGAAAAATAAATAATAAATAATGAATGATGATGTACGCTAATACCATTTTCTGCCTCACGCGTTAGTATAATCTTTATGCTTCAGCACGCATCGTTTCTAACCCGCGCTTGCGTCAATCTTTAAGCTTTTTTATTGAGTAGAGCGAAATAGGTCTCGTTACAATAGCCGTTCTAAAATTAGTTGGATGTCGTTAGAAAATATTTAAAGTTTTCTTTATTTTTAGATTTAAATTTAAATGTGTAAACATTTTTAAGTTTAATCATAATCTGCAATTGCTACTACTGTAGCGCAGGGAGGAGAAGAGCATTTATTGCATGTAGCAATGCACTTACACTCGTACCGTTTCTTTATTACACGGTTATTACTCGACTTACGTACGCATAGCATATCTGCATAAATTCTCATACATATAAAGAGGTCTGCAGCCCCGACGACCAAACAATTCATGCGTATATCGTCAACGACATAAGTGCTTGAACACTGCAACAAACGATAAGAAATTCTTGACTTTGTAGGTGGAACATGGCATTAATTTTTCAGAATGTGTTTAAAACATATTGCTTGCCTGTCGTTGAACTGAATATAATTTTATTATTATATTTTGGATAAAAATTCAAAAAGTGAGCACGTTTTGAACATTTTTGAGACCACTTTTCTCAAAATTCAAAAATTCTCTGTATAGATATTCATAGTATTCAAAAAGTCGAACAATTTATCCTAATGACTTTTTTCATAAACCCAAAAATTACCAGTGACATATCATTTACAATATTCCAAAAAAAATTTTTGCTTTTTAAATACGCTACAAGATTATTAAACAAAACTTTTTGAATTTTCTTGAAAAATGGAACATTGAAATTTTGAGAGCATTAGAAATAATGGAAAATCCAAAAATTAAATTTTTCGGTCATACTATGCCAAATACGGCCAAAGATGTTGATGTTGATAAGGAAGTTTTTGGCTGCTTATAGTTTTCCTGGGTTCAGATCCCAGCGGAGATAGAGACATTTTTTTCACAATCTTAAGATTTATCAATATTTTAGTAATATTGATATAGACCAGTAGACAAACAAAATTAACATCTAAAATTAATAATTAAATATTTCCTGGTCAATAAACCTAAGATCAACAATTAAAATATAAATTCAGGTTTGTGAATAAACCCTAATTTGTCTATTCATTTACTATTATTCCATGAATTTATAATTATTGCATCCGATATTAATACTAATATTATTAATTAAATTACCAGTTATACTGTTAAAATTATTAAAAAGTAATATAAAACATTTACGTTTAATGCACTAGGTAGTAGAAAAAGAACTAGATTGCAGTGCAAAACAGCTATTTACAACAAAATCTACTTAACTTTTATTTTTATAGTGATTCACGAACATACGTTAGTGATCAATCTCTCTAGCAATCACCCCGGATGAAAAGCTTTACAAAGTCATGACATGTGATAGATCACACAAGAATACGCAAACTGACTTATAATCTCCAATTCAAGAAAAAAGTCCTGATCATTTTCCAGTGTTTCTCGAGGAAGACTCCCTGATAAATTTATTTTCCTTCCTGGCAGAAAACGTTGAAAAGCGTATTTGGCTCTCGAAATAAAATATGTAAGGTCTGCAGAGGAGCGAGATAGTAACTTAAGCGCATTCCCCTTTGCTGTGTAAAGTTCAAGGACTTAAGTACTTCGTATTTCACTTTAGCGTCTGCTCCTCGTGCGAACGCCTTCCCGATTTCGATGGGCGTCCCGAGGCGTCCCCAGGCGTCGCTAACTTTTTAACGAAGCTTTCCGCGACGTGACGCCTCCCCTCGCGTCATTACGTTTCCTCCAAGCTTTACACGTCTGTTTCCGCGAACATAAAAATTTACTAGCGACGTTGGGATCACGGAATCGCGGGCATTTGCAACTAAATAGTTACATTTTTAAACGAAAAAATATAATAAAATAAACATTAAAATAAAAGATAATAAAAAATTTAATTTGCAACCAAAAAAGACTAATTTGTATCCAATCGTTGAATTTTTAATCTTCAATCTACAGAGATGAATTTTTAATCCAAAATGGAATCGTTACATATACAGTTATAAAAAATAATTTTTAACAATCGAAAGGAATTAAAAAAAATAGTTAAACTTTTAACCAATCAGATGAATTTTTAACGAACTAGATTAATTTTCTAAAAAAAGATGAATTTTAAAACAAAAAGATGAACCAAAAAATAGAATAGTTTAATGTTCAATTTAAAAAATTAGTTTTAAACAAAAAATATCAATTTAAAATAAAATACATGAATTTTCACTCAAATAATTGAATTTTCGACCCAAAAGATTTTACTTAAAAAAAAAGAGATGAATTTTCAACAAAAAAGATGAGTTTTCAAGCTGAAAAGAAGACAGTTTTAGAAAATAATTAACTTTTCAAACCAAAAAAGTGAATTTTCCATAAGAAAAAAATTCGGTTTTAACCAAAAAAGATGAATTTTCATCCAATTAGGTCAAGTTTTACCAAATAGTTTAATTTTCAATTTACAAACATAAATTTTCGAATCAAAATGTAATACTTATATTTACAGTTGAAAAAAAGTTTGACCATAAATAAACTACTTTCCAACAAAATAGTTAATTTTTTAACCAAAAAGATGAACAAAAAATAGAATAGTCGAATATTCAGTTTTAAAAATTAATTTTTCACAAAAAAGACTAATTAAAAAAAATAAATGAATTTTCAATCAATAACTAGTTAAATTTTCAAGCCAAAAAATTTTAGTTAAAAAAAGAGATGAATTTTCAACAAAATAAATGAGTTTTCAAGCTGAAAAAAGACAATTTTAGAAAATAATTGACTTTTCAAACCAAAAAAATGAAATTTCAACAAGAAAAAAATTCCTTTTCAACCAAAAAAGATGAAATTTCATTCAAATAGGTCAATTTTTAACCAAATAGCTGCATTTACAATTCACAAAAATAAATTTTTGACCCAAAATGGAATAGTTATATTTACAGTTAAAGAAAAAGTTTAACCATAAAAACAAAATTTTCAACAAAATAGTTAAATTTTTAACCAAAAAGATGAATTTTTAAGAAATTAGATAATTTTCTAATAAAAGATGATTTATCAGCTAAAACCTGATTTTTCAAACAAAAAGATTAACCAAAAATAGAATAGTTAAATGTTCAGTTTAAAAAATTAGTTTTAAACAGAA
Source organism: Druon quercuslanigerum (assembly GCA_010014905.2). Lineage (NCBI taxonomy): Eukaryota > Metazoa > Arthropoda > Insecta > Hymenoptera > Cynipidae > Druon > Druon quercuslanigerum. The sequence goes on from JAAAKG020132647.1 coordinate 6,088, forward strand.
AATATCAACTTAAAATAATATACATGAATTTTCAATCAAATAGTTGAATTTTCAAGCCAAAAGATGTTATTTAAAAAAAGGAATTGAATTTTCCACAAAATAGATGAGTTTTCGTGTTAAAAAGAAGAATTTTTTAGAAAATAATTGACTTTTCAACCCAAAAAGGTAAATTTTTTATGAAAAGAACATTAATTTTCAACCCAAACTAAAAAAGTCATTTTTATAGTCAAAAACAATAATTTTTATTCATATAAAATTAATTTTCAACCAAAAAGATCAATTTTTAACCAAGGAGATCAATAAAATATTTGAAGTTTCCAAAATGTTTGAATTATCCACCAAGGAAGATTGGGCTTTTACAAAATAGTTGAATTTTCAAACAAATATTTAAATTATTCACCAAAGTGGTTGCATTTTCTTATTGGCTTCTATTAATTTAGTTCCCGTTTAAGCAAAAAAAAAAGGAGAAAGGGGGTAAAAAGGGAAACTTTTTTGAACATAGGGAAAAACAGAAAAAATCTTTACAAAGGGGAAAAGGGGAATAGGAAAATGAGTGTCTGTACTGGGTGAAAAAAGTGGAAATTATTTCAAGAGACCCCAGTAAAATGCTTTAAAAAAATTTTATATTAATTTAAATTCCAAAATTATTATAAAAATATTAATTAACAACTAAACAATTTATAAGTTAACTGTCGTCGAATTAATATGATTCGCGATACTAATATTGTCGAAGGGAACATAAACGACAGCTGCTAGCAAATATGCTCTAATTGGAATTCGTAGATTCCAGGCTAATTATGCAGAGGAGTAGGATGTTTATTAATAATAAAATCGAGGGTATCTCGCATGACATAGCATGACTTATTTATCTCTAGAAAATGTTAGTGAAACTATCAAAAGTTCTTTGTTTGTTTGATCACATTGTATATTATTCAAATTCAAAAGAATTTGTCACATAGTCCTTGAATTTAATTATTTTTGATTACATTAAAAAAAATTCAAGGTCATTAGAAAACTTGTAATATGATAAATTAATAAAAAAGTAATAAAATGAGTTTTTTAGCCATTTTCGAGAAAAACTGCTTTTCACACATCTACACAGTCTACATGGACCGCAATTCGAACGTGTTTCGATCTGTCACAGAAGACGGGATAAAAAGGGGCGTGTCATTTTAAGGAGGGGGGAGAAAGTGCGGCAAGTACAAGTTATTTGAAGTCAGAAAGCACAGAGATTGTTGCAGGAGTGGGGATGAATGGGGCGTAGTTTCCAAGTGGGCGTATAAAGGGGCGGAGTTACGAAGGAGGGAACTAACGGGGCGGTCTTAATATTGGGAGTAAAGTAGCCGTTACCAGTTACACAGAAATTATGGTAATGAAGATACTAGTAGCAATGACAGCAACGAAATATTCAATTATTAGAAGTTTGCGTATAATATTCTTGGGGAGAAACGTGGTCAACTGCCAGTTTCATTCTTAATAGGTGCTAAGTCTACTAAAATAATAGAAGGCATGTATAAGTTATTTAAAGTCAGAAAGGGCAGGGTCTTCCACATAAGCAAGGAAAAAATGGGAGTGTCATTATAGGGAGAGGGCAGACAGCAGACGTGTACACTTTAGTTGAAGTCAGAAATTACATAGTCTGCCACAGGAGTGGGGATCAACAAGGCGGAGTTACCAAGAGGGCGTCTCATGGGGCGGACTTAAATCAGTGTTGAGGGGAAGGTGGGCGTGCTTAAATCAATTTTCGCCAATTTAATCACTGAATCAGCCAAAATTAGTCCGACAGTAATTATGGCAATGAAGATAATAGCAGCATTGACAGCAAGAAGCATTCGATTGTTAGAGGTTTGTCTAGCATATTGTTTGGGAATAAACGTGAACGTGATCAACTGCGGGTTTCATGTGCGAAAAGAGCTAAGTTTACCGAAACAATAGTCATTATGGCACGAGTTGTAACTGAAATACCAGAGGCACATTTCGAACATTATCGTATACGCATACGAATACGGTGACTGCGTCGCCGATTTTGATGCAACAGCAGCAGGTGCGTCCGTTATTAGCAAAATTGCGTGAACTAATTGACTAATTAGTGATTAGTGATGGAAGCTCGTTCGATCCCCGGATGTATTGATGGATTACTGTTTTCGCTCTGCTTTGACAGCGCATTATACTGGGTCGCTTTGCATTTCCAGTGAGCGCTCTCGCTCATCGATTATTTCTGGCTAAAAGCCCCTCGACAACGCGTTACGTTACGTTCCATTTTCGACAATATAAGCCAACGAGAGAGAAGGAGAGACTTTCAAATCGGTGACTCTCAATAACTCTCCGCTCGGTAACCACTGGGACATTTAGCGAGTGTAACAAGCCTCATTATTTACTAATGAAAATAGGGATTATTTTCTGTCACTGGCTGGCCGCAAACCTTCATTTTCAACATTCTCTGATTTTTCCCTGGCCAATTTTTCGTTTACTGGCAATTAATATTCAAATCCTTTATTTTTATTCTTGTAACATTTTTAACAAAGAATTCTTTATGAACGGAATAAATGAATTTCAAATTAAAGTTTCAAAATGATATATTTATCAAATTTTCAACAAAATGGTTCAATATATTGGAATTTTCGAACAAAAAAAAGATTAAAATTCAACCTAAAATAGTTGAATTCTTAAACAAATCATTGAATTATTTAGAAGAAAGTTGAATTTTCAACATAAATTTTCAATCCAAAAAGACAACTACTCTCTCCAAATAGATGATTTTTTAAGGAAAAAATCGAGTTTTCTCCCACAAAATAGAAATGTTTTACAAAATACTTTAATTTTTAAGTTAAGAGTTGAATTTTGAAACAAAGAATTAAATCTTCAATAGAATAATGGAATTATTAAACAACTAGTTGAATATTTAACCTAAAAACATGAATTCTCAAAAAAATGTAATAGTTGGTATTTCAAAGGGTGAAATTCCTATCAAAACTGATTCTTTTTTAACAAAATTGTCTAATTTTTAACAAAAAGATATTTATAACTAAAATAATGAATATTCAACATAAAAAAAACGAATTTTTATTCTATTAAAATGAATGAATTAAAAAAAAGTTTGAACCAAATAGTTGCATTTACATAAAAATATTTGAACTTTACAGAAAAAGAGAAAAATTTTCAAAAAAGTACTCGTAGATAAACTTTAATAAAATAATTGAATTTTCTACCTAACAAGATCAATTCTTTAAAAAAAATGAAATATTTAATATTTTAACCAAAAAAAGGTGAAATATTTTTACCAATAATGATGAATTTAAAAAAAAACAAAATAATTTTTAACCAAAAAGATTAATTTAATACCAAAAACATATTAATTTTGAACAAAATACATCAATTTTTAATAAAATAGTTCAACTTTAAATTTGAAAAATGATTTTACATCCAAACAGTTGCATTTTAAACCAAAAAAATTTTAACTTAATGAGATCAATTCTTAACCAAAAAATGTGTTAGAGATTTAATAAAAAGGACGCAATTTCTGCCAGAACAGATGAATTTAAAAACCAAAAAGATGATTTTTCAACCAAGATCATTCCTTTAAAAAAAAATGAATTTTTTAACAAAAAATAACATTTTAAACTAAAAAATACATTATCAACCAAAAAGGAATTAATTTTCTACCTAATAGTTGAATTCTCAACATTTATGATATAAATTTGTAACCAAACAGTTGCATTTACAACGAAATAGTTCAACTTTAAGGCAAAACGACGAATTTTCAACAAAATACCATCAACTTACAACATAATAGTTTTTTTCAAATAGTTAAATTTTCACCCAAGGAAATTAACTTTGAACTAAAATGATCAATCTTCATCTTGGAATCGTTAATTTTTCAAAAAAAATAAAGGGAATTCAAGAAAAAAATTATTTTTATACAAGGTAGTTCAACCTTCAAACAAGTAGTTCAATTTTTAACCCAAAAAGACGAATTTTCAATGCAATAGTTCATGAGCCGGATGAATTTTTAAACCAACAAGACAAATTTTCAAAAAAAATAGTTGACTTTTTAACCAAAAATATCTTCAGGGGAAAGCAACTGCAAAAAAATATTTAAAAAATATTGATAAATATTGCTAACAATAATATTATATGAGGGTGGTCGGCATAAATAAATGTCAAAATTCGCTCATTTTCCCCTAAAAATATTTTAATTTGCCACGACATCAGAATCTTAATCAGAATCTTAACTTTTCAGTCACAAAAAAATAATTTGTATTTTAAAAATGTACTTTTAAACAAAGAATAAATTTGTTACCAAAGAAAGAACGAATTTTCAACGAAAAAGTTGTTTTCAAGCAAAAAAGTTAAAGTTCTACCAAATTTTCAAGCTAATATATAGTTCAATTTCAAAACAAAAAAGACCAATTTAAATTTTTTTATATAACTAATTTTCAAGAATATAGTTCATTGATTTTTTTTTTAAAGACAAACCTCTAACAAATTACATGCATTTTTAACGGATTTCAAAGCTTTTAGGCAATTAAATAATTTTCATAATTTTTTTTTCTTTTATTCCCTGACTTTTCCTGATTTTCAAGGTTTCCTTGGACTGCGACCACCATGTGTCACTCTTTTCGCGAAAGGAAAATATTCCGCTTGATGGAGCGACAAAACTTTTATTTCGAGTCTCGTATTTCCGCAGGAGTTTTTTTCACCGCGAAACTTCGAAACTGTTAATTAATTACAATGCTTGCCCGCACGGCTTCCCTCGCGGTGTATCGTTATTAAAAAATGTATAACAACCGTAACAAACTTCTGCGAGAATTTTTTTCGTTTTCCGCTTCGCAACGCTAATTTGAGGCAGTGGAATTATAACTCAACGTGGGCGAATTAAAAATGATTTAATTCGTTTAAAATTTCACAGCTAGTTATAAAAAAATTGATTTTTAATTATAAGTTTAGAAAAAATGGCTCTCTAGCTCCGCTGGGATTCGAGCCCAGGCCGTCAGATTGCCGGTTTGGTGCTCTTGACCACTGAATAACCTGCGGAGTATACGAGATGCCCGGGTTCGAATCCTGGCGGAGCTAGAGAGATTTTTTCACACATTATGATTTAAAAAACAGAGTCGTAAATATCTCTTTTTAAGCTCGGTGCAAATTGATAATGTTACCCCCCCCCCCCCCTCTAAAACATAAATAACGCCAGAGGAAAATATTTGAAAATTTTCATGCTTAAAATGGCAGGCTTCGGACTCATTTTTGAATTATACCATAAAAGCTCTGCAAGTTCGTTAAAAAATCGTCAAATATTTGTTAAATTCAACTATTTTATTAAAAATTTGTTTTGAATGAAAATTAATTTTTATAACTGAAACTTATGAAGACAGCTTTCAGTTGGAAAGTTATCTTTTTTAGTTAAAAATGCAACTTCTTGATTAAAAATTCATCTTTTTGATTTAAAAATCGTTTTTTTAAATGAAAATACATGTCTTGCTGACAATTAATGTAAAAAAAATTAAAATTGATCTTTTTTAGTTTGAAATTGAACTATTTGGCTGAAAATTCATTCTTAATAAAAATTTACATTCTCAATTTAAAGTTGAAATTTTGTTAAGTTAAAAATTTAATTGTTTGATTAAGAACTCATTCTTCTATTTAAAATAATAATCATGTATTATGTTAAAAATTATTTTGCTGGTAAAAAAATTAATTTTGCTAGAAAATTCAAGTTCTTGGTTGACAATTCGTTTTTTTTTTTTGGTAGAAAATTCACTCCTTTGTTGTAAATTTAACTATCGTTTTGAAAATGTCTTTTTTTCAAACTAATATTTACCTTTTCCAGTATGATATTCAACTTTTTGCAGTAATATTTCCATTTTAAGGAAAATTAATTTTTCCAACTGAAATTCTAACTATTCTATTTTTGGTTAAAATTTTATTTTTTTTAGCTAAAAATTTTACTAATTGGTTGAAAATTCAGGTGCTTTATGAAAAAACGCCTTCTTTGGTAGCAAAATAATATTCTGTCTTTAACATTATTCTTTCTATTTTTTTTTCAATATTTCAGTTTCAGTTGAAAATATGTTTGTAATTAATAATTATTCATTAAAAATGAACTGAAGTGATATATATATTTTTAGTTGAAAATTTATATTCTTTCTTAAAAATTCATTCATTCATTCAAAACTCATTTTTAAAGTAAAAATTCAAAATTTTAAATTCAAAATATAACTATTATATTTATAGTTGAAAAATGATGTTTGTGAACAATTAACCAATTTTACAAAAGTAATTTTTTTGTTAAAAATTGAACTATTTCGAGGAAGATTGATCTTTTTAAACCAAAAAGTTAACTATTTTGACATAAATTTGTTGAAAATTTGTCTTTTCTGCTCAAAAATGAATTGTCCTAATTGAATATTCAATTATTTCTTGTTGAAAATTCAATTACTTTGTTGAAAGTGGAACAAAATTGTTAAAAATTAATTTTTTGGTTGAAATTTTAACTACTATGTTGAAAATATGTTCCTTTTTTGGTTGAAAATTAATTTTTCAACTATTACGAAATTATGTAACAATATATTTAAATATCTTTTGCCAAGGTGGACTTCGAAATCGCTGTATAAATTTAATCACAACAAGTGATAACCCACGGCAGCATCCGACTTTGCTAAAAGTACTCGCATTTGGCTGTAGGTTCAGCCGATGGAGAGGAAAACTGCAGAAAACCGCCATCCGAGTTCAGCCGGTTTTTCGACAGTCGAGTTTGAAGGCAGATATTCGAACCCATCCATCATAAGCACCCGAGCATACTTGGCGTACATCGCACATAATCATTTGGTCACCCATCCGAGTGCTGTCCGCGCTCAAAATGCTTTGCCATCATGCCTCTTTCTCAGTCGAGATTCACCCCGCAGCTAATGCCCTCGTTTACCCCATGAGTAATTTATTTTTGTAATAGCGGCCCCTCACGGTCTGCGCCCCGTGCGTCTCTGGATAAAAATCAATACTTTGGAAAAATTATTGATATAATACTGGTAGAGTGAAAAGAAACTAAAATCAAATATAAGTAGTTACAGAAACTTGGAAAGCCTAACCTAAGTTGGAAAGAAATGGCTCGATCTGGAGGAAAGTGCATTTGGCAGGTAGGAGCGAAAGACACTTGAAATCGGAAAGTGTCCTCGGGCTGTGGGACGAGGTAGCAGACGACTTTTCGTTCAGCCCCGAGAATCACGGGAAGAACCGTGGATAAATAAGAGATGTGTCCGTCTCGGTCTCGGGAGATTTTTCCGGCCGGAGAGTAAACAGCGGCGAAGTACATGTGATTGTACGCACAAGAGTGGCTGCGACCGGAATTCCAATCACGAGATTGCTCAATTGTTGCTCTAGCCACCTTTCCTCCAATTGCTACGCGTCTCTCGAGACTCTACTGGACGAAAACGTCCTCGCTCGAGACGAATTTCAAATGCCAAATTACGTCAAGGTTTTATGAGCTAAGGGATCACATTGTTCATAGCGAAAAATGTCGTGGAATGGGTAAAAAAATTTGTCTGGAAATTTTTAACATGAGTTACCTACTCTTGCCATTGAGAGGAATAGGATCATTAGTTGAAGAAACAAGAATTTTATTCTGTTGAAGTTTAAGCTCAAAATTAAAGTTCGAGGTGGTGGAAAATTGAAGAATACCGACACTTTGAATATTAATTTCAATATGACTACTTTTGCCTTCGAGAGGTACTAAATAGGCTATTAAGGACTAGAAAATATAACTCTATGATTTCTAAATAGAAAAAATCCAAAGTATAAAAAAAAAAAAAAAAAAAAGTTGAAAATCTCAACTGCTTCGTAGAAAACTCGTCTTTTTGACTTGCAAATTCAACAATCTGGTAGACATTTTTCTTTATGATAGAAGGCTTTTTGTTTCCTTTTTCCAATACCTCCCCTCTCTTACCTCGTTTCCCTGTCTAAATCTTGCTATTCTGGTCCACCTTCTCTCTCCCCATCCTTTCTCGAAATACTTTGGTAAACCTTCCTTTTTTATCATCTTATAACATTTATTGTATTTTGATTCCTCAATCATCCCCTATCTTTCTATTAATTGTCTTCCCCTGTCATTTTTTTCCAATTCTTCATGGTTTACTCCAGTCCCGTCTTCTATCTCTCTAGGATTCAAGAACTTCCTCCTTTCTTCTTCCCATCTCGTTAATTCTATCGCCCTCCCCTCCTCTCTTCTATTTCCATCAAACACTTTCTCGCCAACACTCCTCCCTTTCCCTCCCACAGCTTTATCTCAAATTTCCATGCTCTCTTTCCCGCTCTAATACTTAATTTATCCCTTTGCGCTTCTTCTCTCACCATATATCCT
>JAAAKG020132648.1:0-14437 GCA_010014905.2 Druon quercuslanigerum
AATAATAATAATAATAATAATAATAATAATAATAATAATAATAATAATAATAATAATAATAATAATAATAATAATCTTCAAATACCCAACAATGTTATTTTAAATACAATATTTTATCAGGCATAATTATAAGTAATTGTTATTAACAAATTATATAACCAATTTCATTATATACAAGTTTTATGCATAAAAACCTATTTTTTCACGAAGAGTAGCTACTGCAAATCATTAGTTGAAAAGTTTTATTTTGAGTCAGCAATTAAAATTGTTATTAATAATTAATATAAAGAATTGCATTGTATTTGTGCTCTTTTATAAGAACATATTATTTTCTCACAGACTTGCTCCCAATAATTTTTCTGTATTATCTAGCTGAGAAATTGTATTGTAAATCTAAAATTTTAATTGCTAATAACAGGTAATATAAAGAATTTTATACAATACAACAATTTTATTTTATATAATTAATCATATTCTTATGTATGCTGCTGATTAAGAATAAAAGTTTTCAACTATTTAATATAGAAAAGTCATTGCCAGCAAGTGTTTTTTTAGAAAATAATATTTTCCTGTCATAATACACAAATACAGCGGATTATTCATATTATTTATAAATAAATATTTAAATTTCTCGCAAAAAATAAAATTTTTCAGTTAGATAATACCGTAGTCGTTCACAGCAGGTAGTGTTCGTAAAAAATATTTTTTTTCTGTAAAAGCACATGAATATAATGCAATAGTTTATATAATTCGTTAATAACAATAAAAAATACTTATTCCTAACAACATTTTTAATGTAAAATAACATCTTGGTGTATTTAAAGATAATTTTTCATAAAGAAAAAATATTTAATACTAAAAAATTTCTATAAAATTTGTTTATAACAGAGAAATTTTTGCTTCAATCATATTATTATTAGTTTACACGAAGACAAAAAATAATACATTTAAAAATATAAATTTTTTTAAATTGTTTAATTCCATAACATTTAAAACAAAATAAAAATTTTAATTCGGCCCTAAAGAGTTTCTGCACAAGGGTCAGGCTGTATCCTTCGTCCTGTAAACGGTATAAGGACAAGACGTTAATCGTCCAGTCTTTAAACGTCCCCTTTATCAAATTTTATAAATTTGAAAGATCTAGTACAAATTTTTTAAAATTGTTTGCAAAAAAATGTTCACTATTTTATTTAGTAGATAAATGTTTATTTAAATTTAAATAATATTTAAACGTGCAAGGGTGCATAAAAATAGTGCGTCAGACTGTACGACTCACCCTGAAACGGTTATGAGGACGATTCGTGGATCGGACAATTTTGGAACGTTTCCTTTACTAAATCTTAACAACTAGACGGATGTAGTAAACAATTTATTGAAATTCTATGCAAAAAATATAAATTTTTTTTATTCATTTGATAAAAGGTTGTTTTCTTGGCTTTAAACAATATTCAGATGGGGCATGGGTGCAAAAATGGCTGGCTCTGTGGAACTCCCTCCATTCAATGCCGAGGGTGCACAAGGGTCAGGGTGGACGTCTCGTCCTGAAACGGGTGTGAGGACGAGTCGTGGATCACTCAGTTTTTTAACTTTTTTACCAAATGTTTTCAACTGAAAAGGTGTAGTACAATATTTTGTGCAATTCTGCAAAAAGAATGTTAATTCTTTATTTATTGTATAAATCATGGTTTTTTATTTTTTTTATTTTTAAGAATATTTGAAAGTGTACGGGTAAAATAAATAGCATATTCTTACACACATCTAAATGGCTTTAAACTGACAAATTATTCAGTAAGTAAAATACCAGAGGGCTACAGTACGAGCTCGCCCTAAAACAGGTATGAGGACGAGCCGTGAATCGTCTAGTTTTTAAACAACCCCTTTACCAAATCTTACACACTCAAAATATTTAATATAAAATTTTGTACAATTCTGTACCAAAAAATCAGATTTTTTTATTCCGTAGAAAAATTATTTTTTGTTTGATTTTAAAGAATAATTTTTAAATAGCACATGGGCAAGAAACGGCGTTGCTCTCACACATTTTACTGAAATATTTGTACTGAAACCGGTAGGATGTCGAGTCGTGAATCGCCTAGTATTTGAACAGCTATTTAACTAAATCTTATCATCTCATAAGATTTATTATAAAACTTTGACAAATCTGTAAAAAATTTAGATTTTTATGTACTGGAGAATTTTTTTTTTATATGGGCAAAGCGCACGGTTAAAAAGATGGCGTTTCTGATCAACATTTAAATAAATTAAAACAGACAAGGAAAGAAACATAAGAGAAATAAAAGTTTTAAAAAAGTGAAGCACAAAGTTCAGGTTGTACGTCTCGTCCTGAAATGGTTAATTCTCAAAAAATACATGAAAAGCTGGGGGGGGGGGGAGTCCGGCATTATTCTTTATGTCAGGACCAATGGAAAAAGTATCACGCAGGGCGGGGTGACAAGTTCCTGAAGAATGTATCACGTATTTTTTGAATGGCCCCAAACAGGTATGAGGACGAGACGTGGATCATCTAGTTTTTGAACTACCACATTAAGCAATCTCATCAACTCGCAAGATCAAGCATAAAACTTTATTAAATTCTGTTATTAAATGTTGATTTTTATACAGTGAATAAATTATTGGTTTTTTTTCAAATAAATAATGATGCACGGTTGTAAACATGGCGTTTCTGATACATAATTAAATGGAGCTAATATAAAGAAATATAGAATAAAAAAAAGTAAAAAGTAAAATATGGGGGTCAGGCTGAACGTCTCGTCCTGAAACAGGTATGAGGACGAGTCGCGGATCGCCAAGTTTTTGAACAACCACATTACCCAATCTCACCTACTCGCAATATCAAGCATAAAACTTTGTTAGAATCTGTTAGCAAATGTTCATTTTTATATAGTGGATAAATGATTGTTTTTTTTCTTTAAATAAAGAAAGACGCACGTCTGTAAGCATGGCGTTTCTGATACATACTTAAATGGATCAAATTAAAAAAAATACATATAAAAGAAGAAAAAGTAAGAAGTAAAACATGAGGGTCAGGCTGAACGTCTCGTCCTGAAATAGGTATGAGGACGAGTCGTGGATCGCCAAGTTCTTGAACAACCACATTGCCCAATCTCATCAACTCGAAATATCATGCATAAAATTTTGTTAGAATCTGTTAGAAAATGTTGATTTTTATACAGTGGATAAATTATTATTATCTTTTTTCAAATAAACAAAGACGCACCGATATAAACATGGCGTTCCTGATACATACTTAAATGGATCAAATAAAAAAAAAAGAAATGAAAAATAAAAAAAAGTAAGAAGTAAAACATAAGGGTCAGGCTAAACGTCTCGTCCTGAAACAGACATAAGGACGAGTCGTGGATCGCCAAGTTTTTGAACAACCACACTACCCAATCTCATCAAATCGCAAGATCAAGCATAAAACTTTGTTAGAATCTGTTAGCAAATGTTGATTTTTATATAGTGGATAAATTATTGTTTTTTTTCAAATAAATAAAGACGCACGGTTGTAAACATGGCGTTTCTGATACATACTTAAATCGACAAAAAAAAGGAACATAAAATAAAAAAAGTAAAAAGTAAAACATGAGGGTCAGGCAGAATGTCTCTTCCTGAAACAGGTATCCGGACGAGTCGTGTATCGCCAAATTTTTGAACAACCCCTTTACTAAATCTTGCCAACTCAAAAACATCAATAGAAAATTGTCTAAAATACTTGAAGAAATTTTTTTTTTTAATTTTTTTTTATTTCTTTAGGTATCTCCGGCTACGTTACAGTTTTACGTTGTGATGCAGTACCAAATGTGTATGCTAGTTGAAATTTTTATATACACCTGGAGAGGGAATGACATAACCGTAAAGGTAAATTTTATTTCATTTTTTCCAAACCAATGAAAGGACAATAAACATATTTCTATTGAGAATGTCGGAGGAAGTTAACCTACAGAATGTATGAATAAATGCATGTAGTCAGGTCCTGTTATATCCATATCGTTGCCACCGATGCTTGGCATATGTATGGAGCTTAACGCGACCTGCAACGCATACGAAAAGAGAATAGCGTGGCTACGATTTATCAGCTGAATAGAGTAATAGAGCAAAGAAACTTTTTCAAAGAATGGAAATTTTTTTCTTCCTGATTTAAATTCTAGTTTTTTTTATGCACGAAATAACCAGCCAAAAATGATCGCAAAACAGGAGATATAGGAATAAAATGGTTTAATGTTCACCCAAAGGAAATCTTTTAATGAAAGAGCTGAATTTTCAACAAGAAAAGTTGAGTTTTCAGGCTAAAAAGTCGAATTCTTTAGAAAAATATTTATTCCTAAATCCGAAAAAATAAATTTCCAAACAAATAGTTGAAGTTTTAACCAAATATTAGAAATTTCAAGAAAAAGAGACTAATTTTCGACCAAATAATTTAATTTTTTAACAAATATTTGAATGTTTAATTTATACGAATATGGCTTTTCAACTAAATGGTTCAGTTGTCAAACGAACATAAAATTTTAAATAAAACAGTAAAATTTAACAAAAAAGATTGATTAGAAAATGTTGAATTTTAACTGAAGAAGATTAATTTTGAATTAAAAATTTTAATTTTTAAACAAAAAGATGAAATTTTTAACTAAACAAATGAATTTTAGTCCAAAAAAATGACTTTTTAACTAAATTGTTAAAATGTCAATAAAATAATACAATTTTCTACAAATAATACAATTTTTAACAAAAACAGAATAATTATCAACCAAAAATATAACAGTTAATACTTTAACCAAAAAAAATATGATTTAAAATGTAGAAGAGTGAAATTTAACTAAAAAGAGACGGATTTGCGAGAAATTATTATAAAATTTTAATAAAAGAAATAAATCTTTAACCACAAAAAGATGAATATTCAGTCGAATTACAATTTGAGGTGGATCATCATGTTTGATAAAAAATAAAAATTTTGAATAACTATTTATTTTTTAAGTTTATTTGTTTTTAAGATTATATAAATATAATTCTCTTAAAATTCTTAAAAAAATTCAAAATTATTTTTAAAGATTTTTGATATTTCAAAAAAGTAAGCAAAAAATGGTTAAAACAACTTTTTATTTTGCCAGGTTTCACCAAATTTTAGAAAAAAAAGTTTTCAAAAATCTACATTTTGCTTCAGAGTTTTTGAAATTTAAAAAATTGTTTATTAATTTGAAATTGCGTACAAGAATTGTCTTTGAACTAATTTTTTGGAATGAGAAAACATTTTAAATTTCTCAGAAATCTTACGAAAATTTTATTAGGCTCTTTAAACTTTTCAAAATTCTTTAAAATGTTCTAAATGTTTTAGTCGGTCTTCAAAAATAATTTTGTTTTCAATTTGTGCAAATACTTTTAGGTTTCAAATCATTTTGGTATATTTTTAAAACTTCTAAACATCTCTATAAATTTTATAATTCCTACAAAATTTAAACATTTTGCTTAAATATCTTATAAAATTTTAAGAAATTATTTACAATGTTTGAAAATTTTTTTTAAGTGATCTCCTAAATTCCAATTTTTACAGTAAAAAAGCATTTTAAGTTTTTTTATAAAATCTGAAAAAAATTATTCTCTTCGAATCTTTAAAAGATTCTTGAAAAACTTAATTTTGTTAAATCTTGAAAAATAAACATTTTTTTACATTTTCATTCAAGATTTATGTCGAAACCTTTTAAATATGTCTTAATAATAATTAAAACTTTTTAATAATAAAGAATTTCAACGAAAAAAATTATGAAAAATTTTCCAGGACACTTTAGAAAATAGGAGTTCATATTTAGAAATTTTTATTTAATAAATTAATTTTCAGCCCCAAAACCCAATTTTTAAGATAATAGTTAAAATTTTTAATAAAAGAAATGAATATTCAGTAAAGAAGATAAATTTTTAACAAAGTAGTTCAATTTTCAATGAAATGAGTTACATTTTTAACCACATGAGATGAATTTTCAACAAAAAAAATGTAACATTTTATATTGCAACCAAAAGAGATTTTAATTTTGAATGAAAATCAGTTGAATTTAACCGAAAGCGATGACTTTTCTAACCTAAAAGGTAAATTTAAAAAAAAAGTAATTTTCAATAGAAAAAGATCATTTTTTAATCCCAAGGGATGAACAGTCTGTTGATAAATGATGAATTTTCAACAGAACAGTAAAATTTTTTACTTAACATAATGAATTTTTAAACAAGTGGTAAAATTTTAGAGCGAAAAAGATCAAACTTCAACCAAAACCATATACTTAATTTTTGAAGGCAAAAAGAAAAATTATTTAAACATTGATATTGTCCACCAGAAATTTTCAATTCTTAAAAAAAAATAAATTAATTTTGAATCAAACAGTATACTTTTTATTTAAAAGAGTTAAAATCTAAACCAAAAAAATAGAAAAAAAGGAATTTTCTTGAAAAAAGGGGGAAACTCATAGAAATAATTTGGGCAATAAATAAAGATTTCAAGCTCAACACTAAAAAAAATAATAAAAATATTGACTTTATTTAGACTGATGAGCTAAAGGATGCAGTTTACGAATGTGCGTGGAGTTCCGTACCAAACAAGAAATTCAGAAAGTCCCTTTGCATCATTTTGTCAAATTTACAGATGCCAGTAAAAATATTTGTTGGAAAATTCTTTCTTTTATCAGTCGACACATTTTTTAACGTAAGTACACCATATTTGCTTATAAAAATGTGTTAAGTTAGTAATACCAGAGATGTAAAGCCAATAATCGTCAGAGAAATCTACTGCGCATCCATAAGGAGCAAAGTTCTCTTCTGCGCAGCGCTATAACCTTCAGCTGCGCAGTAGCGTTCTACGGCTCCTATGGTTGCGCAGTAGATTTCTGTGTATTCCATTTCGTATTTATGAGTAGATATTGGCATAATATGGCATTTTTAGCGAGTTTTAGTTACATTTAAGTAACTTTGTTAATTTAAAAAAGAATAAAATGCAGAGATAATAGCCGGAAGGAACGTAGGAAGGGAAATTTGATTGTAGGAGCTTTAGTATTCCTGTTCATCCCTAAAATAAAGCCACTCTCTGCCAAGACAATACATAGACTCTATGGGAATGATAATTAATGTGACCGTGCTACGCGGAACAAAAGTTAACGTTCTAAGGCCGTTGACTACCTTTACGAAAGCACGATAAAATTTCACCGGCAACATAATCGTTGGCCCGAGTCATTAACGTCCCTATTTTCTCTATAGAAGTGCAAAAATATTCATGAGTTGGATAGCGAAAATATCATTAGCCTCGAGTAGGTAGCATATTTTACAAACTTGATTCATTAATTATTTATTCCAAGTACCGCGAAGTTTTTGGAAAAATTATCACTGTATGTGGTGAAGCAGGGATGCTACAAAATTGCAAATTGAAAATTCCGTGACTTTGCCCTGACCTCATATTTCTACCCAAAAATATTTTAATTTTTAGTCAAAAACAGGTAAAATAAATCCAAGAAATAAGAATTTTCATCAAATTATTTGTATAATACACCAAAAGAGACTAACCGAGAAATATTTTCTAGTCAATTAGAAGACAAAACTTTAAGAATTTTTTTTAGATTTTTCGATCAAAAAGACAAATTTTCTTCAGAAAATTAGGTTTCACACCCGAAAATATGAATTTTCTGCTAAAAAGATTAAATTACAACCCTAAAATATAAATTTTATACTGAAATTAGAGAAAAAAATTTAAATAATTGATTCAAAAAAATTTTAATTAAAAGACAAATATTCAACAACATAAGCGAATTTTAAAATAAAAATATTACTTAAATTTTTAACCAAAGAAACGCATTTTTAAATATGCACAAAATAGTAAAAATTTTCACTAAAAAAAAATAATTTCCTGCCACGTAGAATAAATTTTATTTAAAAATAGAAATTTTCAGTAAAAAATTTATTTTCTACGAACTTAAATAAATTCTTAGATAAATAAATTAACTTTTAACTAAAATGATAAAACTTCAAATACAAAAATAAATTTTTAACGAAGTATTTTTGAAACTAAGAAAGATAAATTTTTAAACCAAAAATATAATAGTGCCATTTTCAGAAAAATAAAAAATTGTCTACGATATAGTTAAATTTTCAATCATATTATTTTTCAAACAACAAGATTAAATTTGTATCACAAAAGATACATTTTTGAAAAAAATACATTTGTTAAGTTTTCAAATAAAACCAATTATTTTTATTGAGAAAAATATAATTTTGGGCTAAATCAATTGATTTTCAATCAACAAGATTAACTTTCAACGAAAAAGATTAATTTTTGACAAAAGCCATTAATTTTCAACCTAATATTTTGATTTTGAAAGGAATGTATGCCAAAGAGTTAAATTTTTCACTAAAAAATATCAGTTTTGAACCGAACAAGAAAAAATTTTTACAGTTTATAAAATCAATCTTTAACAAAATAGTTCAATTTTTAAAAGTCGGAGTTTTAACGCAATATTGATATTTTAATCAAAAAATATTTCAATTTTGAACCAAAAACAGTTGAATTCGAAAATTAAAGACGAATTTTGAAGAAAATAGTTGAACTAAAAAAAGTAAATTTTGTCAGAAAATGGAATAGTACCATTTTTAGTTTAAAAAAAAGTAATTTGAAACCT
Source organism: Druon quercuslanigerum (assembly GCA_010014905.2). Taxonomy (NCBI): domain Eukaryota; kingdom Metazoa; phylum Arthropoda; class Insecta; order Hymenoptera; family Cynipidae; genus Druon; species Druon quercuslanigerum. The sequence continues at coordinate 8,667 of JAAAKG020132648.1, forward strand.
TGCAACTGAAATTATGAATCATCTGCTGGAATAGTTGCATTTTAAACCAAAAGGATAAACCAAAAAAAATTTAAAGCGAAAAAGGAAGAAATTTTTATAAAAATAATTACATTTTCAATTAAAAAAGATCTTTCGTTCAGATTGTTGAGTTTAAGCTAAAAAAATAAATTCCAAACAAAAATGAAACAGTTAAATTTTGAGTTAAAGAAATTATTTTGTAACCAAACTGATGAAGTTTTAATCATAACAATAAAAATTTATTTTCAGAAAATAGTTCAATTTTCTTCTGGAGTAGTTAAATTTGTAGTTCAAAAATTGATTTTGAACAAAGCAGTTACATTTTCAAAAGTAGATGAATTTTCGATTAAACTGATTAATCTTCAAACAAAAATTAATTTTTAACAAAATAATTCGACTTTTAACTGCATCTAGTTGAATTTTTAACTAAAAAAATCTTTATTTGCAATTAAAAATGTTACAAAACTTTATATTATAATTCAGATTTTTTTCCTCTTTAAAATACTACATCTACTTTAAAAACTACTTGAAGTGCTTTCTTTTCCTAAAATTTAGAAGAGGAAATTTTTAAAATAGTGATGAATTTTCACTCAGAACGGAACATGTTTAAACTCTTTTTTTTTTAATCCAAATTAAATTTTTTTTTTAAATTCGCATTCCATACCAAAAATTCCCTGCTCCAACTAAAATTATATTTCTCTACAGAAATTCCCTGACCTAAAATAGAAACCACTAATCATTTTATGAATTTCCCAGTTCCAAGTCAAAAAACAAAACGTGATAAATCCATTTTTGTCAAAATTAAGAAAATGTTTCTGAGCAAAAAATTGCAACAGGTTTTTCTTATAATAAAAAAATTACAATTCTTTCATTCATAGAGTGTAGATATACACCCGACTCCCGGTTTAGTCTCTCGCGATTTAGCAATTCAAGAGACTGTTGCGACTCTCGCGACAGAACAGCCGCAGTGCGCAAGTACTCAAATATATTGCGCAATATTATGCAATAAAATTGTAAACTGTTGCTTTCGGTCATTTCTCGGGGTTTTACGGTAAAATTGTTAAATTTTCTAGATTAAGTCAAGTGCTGTTTTTAAATTCTTAAAAACTTTAGAACTTCAGATTCTTTTCTTAGTTTTTTTCGTTTTACAACTTCTTCCACTTTTTTCTTTCGTAATACTTCGCAGTCGACAATTCAATCAGTTCAGTAAGTTGGGCAACATTCATCAGAGCGAATCCAATAATCCATCGCCGCAGATGAACGTATCGGAGATGCAATTTTTAAAATCGAATTGACGTACGCGTGGTTTGAAATCTCGGATTCGACTAGTCAACCTAATAATTCAACTGTTACAAATCTGCCATATCAATCTAATTTAAATATTTCCGGAATATATAAAATTATTTATCTTTAAATGAATCAACGGCTTTAGATATTGTATACTTTTATGGGGTTTATAAACAATTTTTCTAAATAATCTTTTTAAAATCCTCTTCAAATGAAATAACCAAAATTTTAGCTTTGGTAATTTAAGTTCACTTTCATCTACTCTAATTTGAGATGATCCTAAAATAACCCTTTTTTTTATCTTCACTCTGTTTTCAGATTTTGAGGCTAGCCTACTCCTTCTTCATACTTCTAAAACAAGTTAACATGAGAAATGAATAGAAGACAAGAACTAACAAATTAAAAGAGTGTAAGATTTAGAAATTTCTTACATATCACAAATTAGTTTATTTGTATAATAAATAGTCTAGTTTCTGTTTGAATAATTTCTTTTTAATACAGCGTACCTTACAATTAACCGTCCTATTAAAAAACTGGACCCAACCGACACTTCCACTTATCTACTTCACTTCTAAAAACTTCACTTCCCATCTCCTACTCAGCTTCATATTTCCCCTACTTTCACTTTCCATTGACCCTGCTCCTCATCATTTATCCTTCAGCTCATCACTTTCCCTACTTTCCTAACACTTATCCTTCCTCCACCACCCTCTCCTAACTTTCCCTACAGCACTCATTTCTACTCACATCAGCTACTGCCCATTCAATAATTTCATCTACTCCTCATCCTCTCATTTTCACTCAATTTCTTCACTTTCTCTCATGTTTATTTTCCTCACTGACTCTACTTCCTCTTCGATAATTTTCACACACGTCAGACAAGCTACTTTCCTTTATTCTCGTCCTTAATTTTTCCCTCATTCCCTATACTCTTTCCTCATTTTTCCTTATGTCCCCTACTTTACCTCTAATTATTTCCTCTACTTTTAATCCTATCATTTTTGCTCCATTCCCTACATCCGATCCGTTCTCTTCCCCTTATTACCCCTACTTCTCCTTTCATCATTTTCACAAACTTTCTTTACTTCGCCTGCCCTAACTTCCTCCTAATTTCTTTGATTTACCTGAATAATTTCACCCTCACTTCCCTTTTCCTCGCCCCTCATTACAGCCCTCCACCGGATATTTCATCAACCTCCTCCAATTCTATTTTGCCCTTTTCTCGGTGGTTCCCGGACTGACACTTCCATTTATCTACTTCACTTCTAAAAACTTCACTTCCCATCTCCTATTCAGCTTCATTTTTTAAATTTTACCCTACTTTCCTTAACCATCATTTGCGCTGATTTCCCCTACTTCCCACTTTCCATTGACCTTGCTCTTTATCATTTATCCTTCTGCTCATCACTTTCCCTACTTCCCTAACACTTAGCCTTCTACCACCCTCTCCTAACTTTCCCTACACCACTCATTTCTCCTCACATCAGCTACTGCCCATTCAATAATTTCATCTACTCCTAATCCCCTCATTTCCTCTCAATTTCTTCACTTTCTCTCATGTTTCTTTTTCTCACTGACTCTACTTCCTCTTCGATAACTTTCACACACGTCCGCTACGCTACTTTCCTTCATTTACGTCCCTAATTTTCCCCTCAGTCCCCATACTCTTTCCTCATTTTTCCTTATGTCCCATACTTTACCTCCAATCATTTCCTCTACTTCTAATCACTACCCCTACTTCTCCTTTAATCATTTTCACCAACTTTCTTCACTTCCCCTACCCTAATTTCTCCCTATTCTCGGTTCCCAAACTGACACTTTCATTTATCTACTTTACTTCTAAAAACTTCACTTCCCATCTCCTATTCAGCTTCATTTTTTAAATTTTACCCTACTTTCCCCAACCATCATTTGCCCTGATTTCCCCTACTTCCCACTTTCCATTGACCCTGCTCCTCATTATTTATCCTTTCTGCTCATCATCCGAAAAGAAAATTTTATATTATTTAAAAATTTAAATAATACCTTGAATTTATTTTCAATTGTTGTTTACCAATTTGCATTAATAATATTAACCCAGCCTGGTATCAAGTACATTTTTAATTTTCAGTGTTTTGGAACTCGCCTTATTTTTTAAACTGATGCTTATTCTCATCCATCATTATTTTTAACAATCAAAAAATTTATTTATGTTCTGCAAAACACGAAAACCTTCTACTTCACATTTTTCATCGACCTTGCTGCTCATCATTTATCCTTCTGCTCATCACTTTCCCTACTTTCCTAAAACTTACCCTTCCACCACCCTCTCATAACTATCCCTACACCACTCATTTCTCTTTACATCAGCTACTGCCCATTCAATAATTTCCTCTACTTCTCATCCCATCATTTCCACTCAATTTCTTCACTTTCTCTCATGTTTCTTTTTCTCACTGACTCTACTTCCTCTTCGATCATTTTCACACACGTCCGCTTAGCTACTTTCCTTCATTTACGTCCTTAATTTTTCCCTCATTCTCCATACTCTTTCCTCATTTTTCCTTATGTCCCCTACTTTACCTCCAATCATTTCCTCTACTTATAATGCTGTCCTTTTTGATCAATTTCCTACATCCGATCCTTTCTCTTCCCCTTATTACCCCTACTTCTCCTTTCAAGATTTTCACAAACTTTCTTTACTTCCCCTACCATAATTTGCTCCTAATTTCTTTGATTTACCTCAATAGCAGGAGACATAAGGATAGGAGAAATGAGAGGGAAAATAGGGGAAATGAGAGGTTATGAGTGGAAGACGAAAGAAGGGGAGTGTTAGTTGAGAAAGCAATAAGAAGGAGAAGTAGCGGAGTATAAATTTAAAAAGGGGGTAGCAAAGAGTGACATAAGGGGAGTGGAAGTATGACAATTCAGGGACAATTCGTTGCCTAATTTGACTGATTTTTTTCGTACCGCCAAATGGACATACAGATCGTATTTTTTGTACAGTGATATTATTAACAGTTGTTAAATAAAAAAAAAATATTCAGATCAGAAATGACGATAATAACGATCTCATTTTCGATGCTGGAACTTGCCGAATAGAAATTTCAGAAACGACCAAGCTCTGATTTTGCATAATGATCGAGACTTGTCCCAAATGAAGGTACATTTTGCACTAGATGATACTTCAAAAAGTAGTGGATATGCGGTCGTTCGTTCGGATGAAGTCGCAATTTTCTGCATCACTGGCACGCAATGCGCCTACGGGCAAATAAAAGCAACTCTTTGGTGAATTCATCGTTGAAAAAAAAGTCATGTGTGGCAAAGGGGAAAGGGGGAAAATACTCGAGGAAACAGGGAAGGAAATAATAGAGAAAATCCAGATCGAAGAGGAAAAAGAAAGGTAAAGGGGACAACTTGGAATTGTAAGATCACGACTGTACACAATGTTCTCTCTCTTTCATCTTATAGTGGACCTATTGGTGCGGTCAAATCGACAAGAAAGTCTAGAGATTGCACTGCAAAAGGTCAGGGAAATTTATTAGTCTCGGTACAAGTTTTATTGGCTTCAGATTCTTTGAAAAGTTAAACTTGCAGGAACCAAGGCATTAATTTTCTGGAAGATCGATTTTGTGCTTTCTTCTGTTGTTGAGGATCAACAGAGGGGGAAACAACTCTAAAATTCTACTAAAAATCACTGCTAGCTTTGAACAAAAAAAAACAGTTAGAAATCCTATGAAATTCCACGTCTAGTTATGTCAAACCGTTTTTTTTATCTGCTGAAAAGAATACAGCACGTGATAAGTTTTAAAAAAAAGTTCTAGATTTTCGAAAATTTTGTACCTTGACTTCAACTTTTAGCATGATCTAGGAAAATTGTTTCGAAAATCTTAAAATCATACGACATAGAGCCTGAATTTTTATCTTTAATTTAAGCCAAAGAAACTTAAAAAATCTTTATCGGGTCCCGAGATACGATTAAAAATGTTCAATCTTATCTGAGTTGAGTCTTAGTCGACGATCACGGTTCTCGGCCGGTCTGCTGCTCGCCTCCTTCGTTGAGGCAGGATCGAATAGGCCACGCAAAGAGGGGGTGCTTGATAAGGGCTCTCTTATACTTTTGATTCTGCTAATCAGTAATTTTTATTTCAAATTATTGTAAATTTTTTAAATTATTAATTGTTTTTTTAATATTTACATTTATTTTCATTTAGAATGATCCCCATACTAAAGAATAAAAAAATTATTAACAGTTTTTTTATTTGTTAAAATTTTTTATAATGTGATTTCCAAAGTAAATTGAATATAAAACAGTGCTTAGGTGTAAAGAAATTTATATTTTTAATTTCTAATACGTAGTTTATTATTTTCCTTTACACAAACATTTTTCTTACACAAACAACTCGTTTATTATTTAATTTTTCGATGATCAAAATTACAAAATAAATAGGAAAATGTATGTACTAATTTCAAGTATAATTCACTAA